>JAHBCN010009640.1:0-34361 GCA_019359885.1 Listronotus oregonensis
AAAAAATATTTAAATTGTCATGCCAGAACAAAAAAGCAATCAAAAGACACAAAAAAAAATTGGCAAGGAAAGAAGAAAAAGTTTCCAACGAAAATAAGGATCAAAATAAAAATAGTAATTTGTTCAAAATCAAATAATATTGCATCTACATTGAAAATACATCTATTCAAACCTCCAAAATAGCTTCACGATAATCACTAAATTATATTAACTGCAATAGATGTAAAAAAATAATGAAAAAAAGAAAAGGACAAAGAACGTATACAATTAAACGAAAAAATACGAATTTCGGAACATGAAATAAAAAGAAAAAAATATCGTAGTGAAAATACTAAACAAAAAGATAAAGATGCGAAAACAAAAGACTTCAAGACGATAAGTACCATGAAACAGTAAAACAAAAAAAGAGGAAGCTGAAGCAAAAAAGCTAAAAGATCCGATTTATCATAAAAATTAAAAAACAAAAAGATAGAGAACACGACAAACAAAACGTCAAACCAGAATATGCTGACTAAATTGAAACGAAAACAATTGCCGAAAAACGCAAAAATCCAGATTTTCGCCAGTTAGAAAAAGAAAGACGACAAGCCAGTAAAGGAGAACTTGAATTTATTAATGGTATTAAAGAGGGCCCCACAACAGTATGTACTTGCTGTTTACGTTTATGGTTTCCAAGAAGCTGTACAACTATTAAACGAGAGCTGTTGGAAATAAAAGCAGGAAAGGACTTTTGCGATAAAATTTTCAACAATTCATCAGAAAAATTCTGCAATTCTTGTCGTTCTTCTATTGGTCGAAAACAAGTTCCAAAATATTGTGCCCAAAATTACAAAATAATTTTTACCGTACCCGACGAATTAAAAAATTTAACTGTATTGGAAGAAAGAATGATTGCAGCCCGTATACCGTTTATGCAAATTAAAAGGCTGGGTTACGATCGTCAATGTAGTATTAAAGGACAAATTGTTAATGTGCCTATTAATATAGACACTACGGTAAAAATTTTACCAAGAAATATTGAGGATACTCACACGATCCAATTACAATTAAAACGGAAAATGGAGCATACCAATCCCTATTTATACGAAACTATTCGACCGGGTATGGTATTAAAAGCATTACATTATTTATTGGACCAACCCTTGTATCAATCCGAAGGCATTAAATTGTCTGAAAATTGGGAAAAAGATATTAATTCTTACAATGAAAAAATACAGCTCGAAAATACATTACAAATCCTGAGTCAAAATGAAGTCACAGAAAAGGAATGTTCTATGACTATTGATGAAATTAGAAATATTGGAGAAATAGTTGATTTTGATAACTTTTTCCCTCCAACTATGGCAGAAGAAATGAAAAAGCTGAGCGAAAAAATTTCCCAACTAAAATTAAATTCATTTGTTATGCAAGAAACCAAAGCGTAGATGTTTCTAAGCATTCATTCACTAGAATGGACACAGAAAATTTAGACTCTTCAAAAGTAGCATAAGTGAATTCTCATTTTTTAGCGAAAATGATGAACATGTAGAAAACCTAAATGAACAGTTAAATCCTGGAGGACAAGAAACATTATTGGATAAAAATAATCTGGAAAATATAGCATTTGCACCAGGAGAAGGAAATGAACCTATTCATATAATGCTTGATAAATATGCTGAAGAGTTATCTTTTCCTACACTGTTTTGTGGAAATAAAAAAGAAATTTTTGTTAATTACGCTTATTCCGACGAAGTAAAAATTCAAGCTGCACATAGTGACAGAAGGTTTGCCAGGACAGACTTCTTACTCTACATGTGCAAAAAATTGCAACTAATATGTGTAGTTAACGCAGTAAAAATTTTTATAAGGCAAAAGATAAATCAGCTAGGCCGATACACGGCAGGACAAGTGATACAACCACAAATTATGGATCAGTTAATTAAACGTGACGTAGGATTTGTATTTCTAAAAAAGTAAGAAGCGCTCCTGCTCATTGGCAAAAGGAAAAACAAAAGCTTCTATCTATGATTCGACAATTTGATTTACCAACAATATTTGTCACAATTTCAGCAGCTGAAGCAGCTTGGCCTGAACTAATTGTAGTTTTAGTGTTAGTTGTAGATCATAGAAAAATAACAGAAGAAGAAGCAATACACTTATCTTTTGAAGAAAAAGTTCGATTGATAAGATCTGATCCAATAACTTGTGCTCGTTACTTCGACAATCGATTTCGATTGTTGTTCAAACATATGAAAAGTAAAGAGGGTCCATTTAAAGCAAATCCTATTGAACACTACTATTATAGGATCGAATTTCAACATCGTGGTTCACCACATGTACACGGTCTTTTATGGCTAAAAGATGCTCCAAAATTTGATCCAGATAATGAAGCAAATTTCACAAAGTGTGTGGAATTTATAGACAAATACATCACTTCAGATAGTGAAGCAGAAAGTGTCCAAGATATTATTAGGTATCAAAGACATCATCATTCTAAATCTTGTAAGAGACAAGTTCGAGGAAAAACAATCTGTCGTTATGGTATTCCATTTCTACCAATGGATACAACGATAATATTAATACCTAAGAGTGACGATGATAAAATGAAGGTAAAAGAATATAAGGAAAAATATGCAAATATTAGCCATTTCCTAAATAAGAATTTCGAAAAAAATTATAGTTTTGAAGAATTTCTTAATAAAATTGAAATGACACGCACTGATTACATAAAAATGTTGGAAATGTGTATTAAGAATCCAACAATCTTTTTAAAACGAGCATGCAAGGATTGTTTCATTAATAACTTTAATGAAGAATTATTTAGGTTGCAAAGGGCAAATATGGATATCCAATATATTTTAGATCCTTATGGATGCATAACTTATATAGTTAATTACATAAATAAATCAGAGAGAGGAGTTTCTAAACTTCTCTCTGAAGCTATGGATGAAATTAAAAAGGGAATGATGATCTTAAAAATCAATTAAAAAAATTGGCTTTTGTATTTCTTAATGCTTCGGAAATTAGTGCCCAAGAAGCAGCCTATAGTGTTTTACAACTGCATATGCATGAAACATGTACTGGAGAAGTTTATATTAACACTAAACCTAGGAATCAGAGAGTCAAACTGCTCAAATCGCATAAGGAATTAAAACAAATGGATCCCAATGCTATTAATATTTATGAAACAAATTTAATTGACCATTATCAGCAACGTCCGATATTTTATCAAACATTTGTTTAGCAGAGTTTGCTGCATATTATGTATTTAAAACGAATGATAAAAGAATAAACATCACAAACCAGTTGGTTCTAAAAGATAGTAGTGGCTTTTTATTTAAAAAAAGTCATGCAAATATTATTTCTTATAAAAGATATAATTTGCAACAGGATCCAACCAATTTCTACAGAGAACAATTAATGTTATATTATCCTTGGCATGATGAATGTCGAGATGTAGAAAGTGTGGATCATCAAATGCTATACTTTGCATATTATGACACAATAAAACAAAATAGAGATAAATTTAATGTTTTAGAGGCAGATATGTTGGATCTAGCATTAAGAGAAGCCGAATTACGAGAAATTGAATTTCTCAATATTATCGATAATGTAAATTTGGACGATGAATACTTACCTTATGGTATAGATGAACCAGATTTTAATCCATTTGACGATAATATAGAACCAGATTCTAATATCGTAGAAAAACAAACATTTCCCACTCCTTATCAAATTCCTGATGAGGTTTACGAAGAACAAATGTCTTCTTTAAATTCAAAACAATATGAATATTTAAATTATATTTTAAGTAACATAAAACAAAATAAAATAATTTATAATATTGTAGGAGGTGGGGCTGGAGTAGGAAAAAGTAGGCTTATTTCCGTCATTTATCAATCCCTATTACGATATTTTAATTCCATTGCTGGAAATAATCCCGAAAGTGTGAAAGTCTTATTGACTGCACCTACGGGAAAAGCTGCTTTTGGCATAGGAGGTATTACACTTCATTCTGCCTTTAATTTGCCTGTTAATCAGTATAACCAGGAATTGGTACCTTTAAATCATAGTACTGTTAATACATTGTATTCCAATCTTTTGGATTTAAAGATTATTATTATAGACGAATATAGCATGGTGGGATCGAGAATGTTTGATTATGTAAATCAAAGACTCCAACAAATTTTTAAGTCTGATAAAGCTTTTGGAGGAAAATCCATAATTTTGTTTGGGGATTTGCGACAGCTTCCCCCAGTAGGTGATAGGTGGATATTTAAGTCACCATATGAAAACCCATATGAAGATATTTGTGGTACATATTTATGGGATAAGTTTAAATTTTTCGAACTAACCGAAATAATGAGACAACGGGAGGATAAAGAGTTTGCAATAGCTCTAAATAATATGGCTAGTGGTAATATGACAGCGAAGGACATATCCTTAATTAAATCTCGTGAAAATAAAACAGATAATTTACCCGATGTAACTATACATCTGTTTCAAAGTAATGAAGAAGTTGATAATTTTAATGAGAAAAAATTATCAGAATTTACCAGTGAAAGGGCAATTAGTCAAGCTAAAGATGTAGTCAAAGGGGAATGTAGTGAAAAGCTCAGACAGCTTTTCCTAAAGTATACATGTTCTTTAAAAAAATCTGAATCCTTTGGATTAATGTTTTCATTAATATTACAAGTTGATGCCAAATATATGATTTCCAACAATATTGACACTCAGGATGGCATAGTTAATGGAGCCACCGGTATATTAAGAAAAATCGAATATGATAAAAATGGCAACATTCCTATTAAAGTCTGGATAGAGTTTTATGATTCAAAATCTGGACTAAATGCACGCAAAAAGTATGCAAAATATATTAAAGCCCATGATATTCCAGACACTTGGACGCCAATAGAGAAATGTGCCCGAACCATTAAAATAAAAAAAGGAAGTAATGTTCACGTTGAACGATTACAGTTTCCTCTCTTAATAAGTGAGGGAATCACTATTCATAAGTCACAGGGAGCTACTTTAAATTGTGCTGCCCTCTATATAAAAGGGAAAATTTCTCGAAGTTCTTTATATGTAGCTTGTAGTCGTGCTACTACTCTTGACGGTTTGTACATTTTTGGAAAATTTATTCCTCCAAAAAACCCAACTGCAAAAGACGTTAGCTTTATAGAATTAAATAATCTTAAAACTAACAAATCACTTAAAACCGATTTTCAAATACAATATTTGACAAATTCAAATAAAAGTATATTTGCTTATCAAAATGTACAAAGTCTTAAAAAGCATCTAAAATTTATAAATAACAATCCCATATTTCAAAATGCCGATCTTTTGCTTTTTGTTGAGACTTGGCTAAGACATGATGACAACGTAATAATTGAAAATTTTACTTGTTTTACAAAACTATGTCATCCTACATCACATATACCTTTTGGAATAAGTTGCTATAAAAAAAATAATTCTTTAGCTAATATAGAATTAAAAGCAAATTATATTAAAACTGTAGGAATGCACTCTTTTCAAGCTATTTCATTTACATACAATAGTATATTTGTCATAGTGCTTTATATTCCACCAAAATATACCCTATCTGACGCTATAAATGATTTAAAAACTGTCCTTAAAGACGCCAATGGACAACAATGTTTAATTGTCGGTGATTTTAATATAGATCTTATTGGTAATAATAGCAATCAAATTCAACTTATTTTGGAAAAACACCAATTAAATTCTATATTAAAACCAGATATTTCCACTACCAATGGTGGAACTCAAATCGATTGGGGATTTAGCAATATAAAAACTTTAAAAGCTAATATTTACGAAACTGTCTACAGTTATCACAAAGCGGTTGCTATTAACATTTATGAAAAAGAATGCGATGTACCGTCTTCATTTTCAATAAAAGATACTAATGTTAACGATAAAGATACCGATCAAAAAATTTGTGTAAATATTCAAAATTCTACAAATTTACAAAATATCAACTTTGATAATAGTCATAGTGATATTGAAATGCTTAGTCTTTCATCAGATTCCGACGAAGAACTTGAAAACCACGGTAATAGGGCTGAAAAAATTAAAATACTTGATAACAGGGTAATAAGACCTCCTTTTACTATAAATGGAGCTCTCAATAATAGGTGTCCCCATAAACCTTTGCTTAATACAGACAACGTTTCTTGCTATGCTAATGCTACCATTCAGTGTTTATTAACAATAAACGAATTTGTAACATCTGCAAGAACAAATATTGAAAACTTGGGAATTCATAATTGTATTAATCAAATACTTGACAACCAAGTTAATAATTGTATGAGTATTCGTAATATCGTCGGACATCCATTTAATCAAAGAGAGCAGCAAGATGCTCAAGAATTTTTAATACAACTAATCGGTAAGTTGGGAGATTCATTTAAGAGGTATATATCGTTACAGATATATTCTAATGTACAAATCTGTCAAAGATGTAATATAACAGATAATCAAAATGTATCATCTGAATATACATATTGTGTTTACTTTCCAGTAAACCCTCCCTCTGCAATTGACTTTAGAGCCTTATTCGATTTAAAACAATCTGATCAATTTTGCGAATTATGTCACAATAATTATTTAACAACTCAAAAGCTCGATTATTGTAACAAATATTTGATATTACAATTGCAAAGAACGCAATTTATAAATGGTCGTCCAGTCAAAATAAAAACTCTAATTAACAATTTTACTCCTGACCATATTATCATTGACGATATTCGCTTTAAATTAAAGGCAACTATTCAACATCTTGGTGAATCACTAACAAGTGGTCATTATATTGCTTTTACCAACTATGAAAATTCATGGTACAAATGTAATGACAGTCAAATTACCAAAATATCACAATTTGATACTACATTAAAAGATGTTTATTTGCTGTTTCTAGAAAAGGTATAAAACAGCAAAAACGAATGTAAGTAACTAGATTTAAAATAAGTTTAAGTAAGTTTTTGTACTTATTTAAAAATACATTTCTTTAGAAATGTAATTATTATTGTTTAGGATTAGTACCACATCCATAAACATAATAACTTTACTAAAAAGACTTAGCAGTACCAAAGTTCATCAAAGATGATTTAATTATGCTTTGGGAAGGGTGGCTAATAAACTACCTAAATCTGACGTCAGGCGGGAGGGGGCGGAGCTTACCAACCTTTCCAAACAAAGCCATAATAACAGGCAAATGCCCATAAGCGCTTTTTAATTTCAGTTTATTTTATGTTCTGATCACAAATAAGACTATTGAAGTGATTATTCGAGTAATATATTCACAACTTAAAAGTTTTAAAAGATAGCAAGCAGGTAATACCTTAAAAAAAAATTAAAAACTAAAATTTTATACAAAACTATTTGTTTAATGACACTTTAACCAAATTAAAACGTAAATACCTTTATTTTAAAACGAAACCACGCCAAAAACCCCAATTAAATATGGTTTAATAAAGGTTGTTAAGTTTCGTCATCGAACGTGATGTCACGACTTAGAGAGTTCAGTGACGACAGCGCCGAAGTTTGCTTTATCTATACTAAGTAACATAGAAAATGCAACACCGAGTAAGAATCTACTGATAAATAGAAAATGATTATAATTTTAATTCGAAATTTCGCAAAATAGCTGAGGTATCTTAACTTAGTGTTAATAATGTGTCGAAGCTCTTTTGTTCACTACACATTTATTAAATCGTTACGACATTGATTAAGTAATTGATATCCTTTTGGTGTATTGTAGCCCTAGCCATCTAAATTTGATTTCGTATAGCCTTCAGTGTTTGTGGAAAGTGCGGCGAGTTTTGCAATCTTTTTTTCATGATATCCTATACATATTTAATAGGGTAAAGGTTTGGAGATGAAGAAAGTCACTGAAGCAAATTTACACCATATTCTTCTAAAAAATTTAAATAACATGCTGCATGAAGTGTGCATTGTCCTGCTGACAAAGTGATCTTGCAATGTTTTCAAAAAAGGAAGCAAATATGGTTGCAAAACTTCATAGATATAGCGCTGAGCAGTCATACTACCTGGAATAAACATTAATCATAATCTGCTGCCGTAAGCAATGACATCCTATACCATAACACTCATAATGCTATGAATATGCCATTAAACGGAAATTTGGACGTTTCATCTTTCACTACGTCTCGTCCTTACTCTTGCACGGTCATCATGTGTCCCCAAACAAAATCTGGATTCATTGTTGAATATAATTTAATTCCGTTCAAATCACTTCCTATTCCATACCAATCGTTGCCGACAATGCTGTGGGATTAGAGATAGTACAAAATGAAAATGGTATGAAGACATTATGAAAGACCTCATTTGACGGTAAATTATCCTTATTGTCCTTTGACAGCATTAAAGCACTGATTTGCAATTGCTCTAATTGTGAAAAATCAGTATCTAAGTGCTAGTTGCTTCAAATAATGATGCTGTGGCCCTGTGGTTTAACATTCAGTATCTCTACAACGTGTTATAACTGTAGCTTCATTTCAATTTATTCGATTAGCAAATTATTTAAAAAAACAAGTGTTACGTAACTTGATTATCCGACCCCTCTTAAAGTCGAAAAATTAAATAAAATTACTGCGTCTGCGAACTTTAGGCATAATATAACAAAAAATTATATCAAATATGTTTATAAGTTTTTATTAAAATTTAATAAATAATTCTGGGTTTTGCATTTTCTATGTTACCAAGTATAATATCATATCTATCCATTTCATTCTTCGGTTTCCCTCGACTTAATGGTAAATAATATCATTTTTAAAGCGAGTAGAAATTAAAGATTGTCGTCAATGTTTCTAATACGTTTAGAAACAGGTAAATCAGTTACATTATATTGTCTTCTTAAATATATATTTCTATATATATATATATATATATATATATATATATATATATATATATATATATATATATATATATAAAAAAATAATATTATTAATTTACATTTAAAAAAGTTTTCAGAACACAAATACTATGAGTAAATTAAAGTCCCTTCTTTTTTTATTTGGAGACAGTGCTACAAAAGTCGATTCTTCTAAGAATTTCAACGATTCAGAGCCTGCCTTGTAACTATTAAAATAGACTCTAAAAACTATAATGGAAAATAATATTAAAAATAACATCTTGAAATTTAGCATACGTTACCTAGTCAAAAACCTTAAAAAGTTGTATATAACATGCAAGCTTTCCGAGAAAGAGGAGAAAATAGCCTCACTCCTAATATACAATTATAATGCAATAAAGGAACATATACTATTTGGAAATAGACAAAACAGAAACCCTCTTCCGATAATTATTTTGATAAAAAACTACTACTAATTTCAATTGAAAAAATACTCTTAATATTTAAGTTGTGTATATATAAAACTTATTAATTTAAAGTATTGTGT
The DNA here is from genome assembly GCA_019359885.1 of Listronotus oregonensis. NCBI lineage: Eukaryota > Metazoa > Arthropoda > Insecta > Coleoptera > Curculionidae > Listronotus > Listronotus oregonensis. Next base: position 9,423 of record JAHBCN010009640.1, read on the forward strand.
TTTGAAACCTGCTCTCTAAATTTTCATATTTATATATAATTGTAACTGCTTTTACCCCTGGTTGCACAAAAGTTAATCAAGCTTTAGGATGATTTACAAAACGTTATGTCAGTGTTATTTAATGGTTTTAGTAGGCATCCTGTCAAAATCTGACATTTCGTTAAACATTGAAAATATCCCGCTTTCTGCAACCGGGTATAATACTATAGATACAAGCTTGATCGTACATAACTGTAGTTGTGTCGATATATCTATAAAGAGCCCCGCTAAGTAAATGGATAGAAAAAAATATAAAACAAAATGATACATTTTAAACGATGGTACAATGTATATATGTATGTTTGTGTGTATGTATGTAAGTGTGAATAATTTAATTTATATTAAGTGATGTTATTTTATTATCAAGGATATTAAAAGTTTTCTTTTTCAAGAAAAAAACCTTTAATCACTACAATAAAATGTTTAAATATTACAATTTTTCTTAGTGTTTTATGACGTAAACACATGTGTTATTAAATTAATATATTATAATTAATATTAAAGCTATATATTTTTTTGCACTAATATTATTAAATTAACATAAAAAACAATAATTTTAAATACATACATTATTGTTTTTAAACTATGTGTTATAAAAAAATCTAACCTTACTTAGATAATTTGTTTTGCTAAACCGTTATTTTTATACAAATTTACAGGATTTAAATTTATTAGTAAATAATAAATATATATTTAAAAAAAGCATATAATTTATCCACAAAATTACAAAGTAATGATTAAAGGTTAAAAGTATATTATAAAAAAATGTTATTTTAATTAGGTTTATAAGTATCATTTGTAAATATATTTTTTTGTTAATGAAATTTAACTTTTTTAATTTTATATACATTTAAATTAGTTTTTAAATCAAAATTATTAAATTGAAAATTTTAATTAGTAAGAGAATAAAGTAAATAATTTAATTTTTTTGTATTATAAATTTTGATGTATTTGTGTCCGAATATCTAAAATTTAGTATTTATTATAGTCATAAAGAGATTCATAAAATTATTCAGGTCAATATTTATTAAGTATTGTGTTTATTTCTACCTTTTGTGGTTAACAAAGAAAATAACCTATTAGAACAAACTAAAGACCATTTACCAAGATATGTCATATTCGTAATTTTTACATCATGTAAAGACAGCTTTTATTGTATCTACCAAGAAATTCTAAAAGAAGATGCTTACATAACAATGGATCCATTAGAGAACTCACTTCGTGTATGTATATAATGCTAAAGCAGGTCAATATTAGTAAAATTGATAAATTTTAAAATAATAAAATTCAATATAAACACATAAAAATTATTATAAAATCTCTTTTATTTATTTTATTTTATTTATATTTATGTATATAATATTCAGGATGTTTCTTTAATATGGCGAAAAATTTTACACGCAAACTCCTTGGATGAAAATATAAAAAAAGTTTCCATAAATATATGTCCAAAACTTCCTAATTTTTAATATAATTTCCTAATTTTTAATATAATTTTTAAACTACAGAGCGTTATAGTTTTTCTTAAAAAAAAAATAATTCTATTTTCTATATGTAAATTAAAATAAACGGGTAAAATTCAGGACAAATGTTAATATTTTTCCAAGTGTTTTTAAAAACAATAATTGTAATCATTTATTCCTCTGGAAAAGGATTAAAATTTGAAATGATTAATAATTTTTTCAAAATACATATTTTTTTCTGGGATTAAATATTTAAAATTTATTGGTTTGATGGGCTCAATTTAATTAGAAACTCTTTAATCTTGTAACATTTGTTTTTAAATGGTATTGTTGTTGAGTAAAAAAATTAAATATATACTTGCAATACAAAATCAGTAATACAAATAAGCGATATAAAATAAAATAGAAAATTTATTGAAAGTGGTAAATTACAACTTTAAAAAATATATTTTATTTTATAAATGTAAATTAAAATAAACGGTTAAAATTCGGGACAAATGTTTACGTTTTCCAAGATGTAATTATTTATTCCTCTGGAAAAAGATTGAAATCTGAAATTTTATTAATTTTTTTAATATATCTTTTTTTGGAATTGAAAATTTGAAATTTAGAAAATTGTTTTTGTAGACTTTAATTAATTTAAGTAAAATTGCTTTGTAAATGGTGCTGTTTTTGAGTAAATTATTGAATGTGGCAGATTACAACCTTTGACCAGAGTACTAAGTGATTGCAAATATTGGTGTAAAAAAATCTTGAAAAACATAAATATATACCCCAAATGTGGTGCGTCCATGCTTATCCACATTTATAAAATAAAATCATTTAATTTTTTTTTATTATTTTTGCCTTGTAATTTTAATGTTAAGAAGATAAGGATATATATTCATAGGGATTTTATAATTTTGTTTAAAAAATCGTTGTAAATTTTTTTTGTAATATTAAAGAAAGACCATAAATATTTTACTGGAAATTTAGATAAGACCTAAAATTTTAATCGATTACCTCTACTTCTGGGTCATAAACTTTTTCCATAACGACATGTATACTTAATCTTTTTAATGATTAAGTTTATGCTAAAGTTTTTAATCCTTAATTAAATATTTCCGGCATTTTTGTACATTCTAGTATAACTAAATACTTACTGCCACTCACAATCGTAAAACATGCCAAAATTTCAAATAGTAAAGTATACATTTTCAATGATAACAAATATATTAACTATATATTAATTTGACAGCTATACTTCTTCGACTTTGTTACAACAAAAAACAACAGTTATAGCAACAGAAACAAGTAACAACATCTGAGGAATTTGCTGCATGTACTTTCCCGCCGATGAAAAAAGACTAGACTTTACATTTTACACATTTTGGGAGAATACAAGAGTAAACAGAAGTAAGTCCCTTTTAGAATTTATAATAAGGAATAAATTAGATATAACTAATCAATGTTCAGACCTTTTTTTAGTTACATTAAATGAATACAAGATTTTTAACTTTAGATTCTGTAGTCAGAATAATGAAATAATGAACAGGCATGAATCCAAAAACCTCTCATGTTCAGATCATCACTACATAAGGTGTAACTTAAAAACATCACAATTAATAATAAGCAAATTCTGCAATTTCCAGAGAATAAATTAGAAAACCACAATCTTTTAAAAATTTTGATTATTTAAATCTTATTTTTTTTTACCAACCAACACTAAAATCAACAAATCAGTATATTATTCAAGTTATTATAGCAGCTTAAAACTAGTTCATCAATCTCATAAAAAATAAATTTCCATTTTGCTAAAATATTAACGAAAATTATTATATTTTACTAAAATCATATGTTAAAACTTGTACTAGTTTGGTACCCATACCTTCCAAAAATAAAAGTTGTTTTACCTTAAAAGAAAAAATCTACTTTTTAATTATTCTACACATAATTTTTTCATTAAATTAATTTAATTATTCAACAATTACTTTTATTTCTTATAATATGTCAAAAATCATATTTATAGTCAAACAGATGTATTCTATTTTTTTATTTTCTTAATACCAAAATTTTTTTTAAGCTATATACTATACAAGCATTTGTTTGGAATAAATATATTTTTAAATATACATTTATATTAAATTATTGATTTTAATTTTCTTATAATATAGACATTCCAAAATGAAAGTCCTGACATAGCTCCTGTACAAGAACCATGTTTACACAATGGATCCATGAAAGAGTTCACTTCGTGTATGCTAAAGCAGGTCAGTATTAAGTAAATCAATATATTTTAAAATAATAGAGTTAAATAAAAATATCCAAAGTGCTTATTTCAAAGCACTTATACGTGAATCTGAGGTAGGTAAAGCCGTGTGCTATGCGTTCCACCCAAATATTTTGATCTGGGCTTTAAGATTTTTTTTTTAATTTTCTAAAAATTTTCATAAAGCTGACAACATTTTAATTTTATTTTAATTTAAACTAATACTAAAATCATACAAATTTAATAATTGGGCCCCTACCAAGAAAAATACGAGCTCTCAATCCACAAAAAGTGGTAAAAATTAATTCTAAGAGCCAACATTGCATTGCATAAAAAAAAACTGGAAATAATCAAATATTTCTAATTAGCCAAAACATCTTCAAATCATGCCCTTTCCAATGATATGCAGTAACCACAATTTGCTTAAAAACAGCAAGAGTTACTTGTCAACTTTATCAAAAATAGAATTTCGTTAAAAAGGCCGATTTTGATGAAGTTGACAAATAACTCTTGCTGTTTTTAAGCAAATTGTGATTATTGCATATCGCTTGAAGGGACATAAATTGAAGATGTTTTTGACTAATTAAAAATACTCAATCATTTCTAGTTTTTTTAATGCAATGCAAAGTTGGCAACATTGGGAAAATATTTAAAGAATTTTAATTATATAAAAAAAGTTCCCAAAATTGCCAATATGTTTTATGGAAAAAATTTAAATTATCGTAATTATTGTTTAATTTATATTAACTCAGTGTTCACATATTTTAATTTAAGTCTCTTTTTCCGTATAAACGTAATTAATATATTTAATTTCTTTGTATTAGTATACTAGATGTCATCAGTAGTATATTTCACTATTGATATTTCTAAAGTGATAAAAGTTTAAAAATTTTATTAAACTAAAATTATCCAAACCTCACATATTTTTTGTAGCAAAAATTTAGGTAAGGCCTAAAATTTTAATAAATTACTATTTCCAGGTCATAAAATTATTTCATCTCCATTTTTCTAAAAATATGTATACTTAATATTCTAAATAATTTAGTTTTTTTTTAGTTTTTAATCTCAAATCAAGTCCAAAATCTTTGTACATTTTATTGTGACTAAATGCTTACCGTCACACACACAAAACATTTTTTTTCTATGTACACTTGCAATCTTAAGGTAATAAATTTCTGAAACATTTCTACTTAGTATTGGAATTAAAATTCTTCATATTTAAAAGGCCACCTCTTATTTCAAAAACCTTAGTAATTTTAGCTAGTTTTTTTAAAAATTAAATAAAGTACTTAAAATAAGAGCCAAGTTCCTATCCAAAAATCTAGGCCTCTTAATGTATCAAAATCTAAAATTAAACCAAAGTTTTTTACAATTTTATTTCACTATTTTTATTTATGTCTTTATTAATAATATATATTTTTTAATTATACAGATCGATCCGTAAAATTAATTATTTCTATTCCACAGTAACAATCTTTCTCTTTCACAATTACCTTAATTCATGATATTCCTAACGTTAATAGTTTTTAATTTAGTATTTATTTTTTAGGCAATCTTCAAGCATAGACAAACATATACATAGCTACATCAACTTCGCAAAAGTTATGTTTTAGAGGTGTATTTTTTAATGCATTGGCTTAAAGCTTATTATGGCTTACTAATCCTCTTGATGTTTTTTTAAAGAATTGTTTAAAGAAGAAAGAAACATGCCCAAACTTTAGCCTAATAAGTAAATGTAAGTATATTATTATTTATATAGTTAATTAAATTCATACATAGACTTCTAGGTATCCACTATTAAAAGGTATATTTCTAATATTTATGTAGTCAATTTTATTCCTAACTTTGTTTAGCATTAGTTTTATTTATCTAATTCATAAATAAATACGTTTTGTAACCAAAACTAAAATAAACTTTAAAACTGCAAGCAACAAACTTCTTCTTCTAGATTACGAATTTATTTTCTTTCTATTGCCACAAACTCATATTCTAAACTATTTGACCTGTGCCAAAGCTTTAAAACTCAAATTAGGTATGCCTGAAGTCTCTGTCTGCATTTAACCTTTTATGCCATATTCATCTGTACTACATTCAATTCTTTGACTTTTTTTAGTAAAGATTGACGTTATTAGTTTTCAATTTACCACTGCAAATAATCGTTCTAAGTTATTTTAATATTTATAATAAAGATTAGTTAAAATAAATACATAATAATGGGTTCCCAAAGCAAAGGAGCTAATATCTTCATAGTAAAGTCACTTACCAATTTTATCATGAAACCTACCCGGTTTTTTAGGATTACCATTGATTAAATTCAAATTAATTTTAGCCTTTTCTTACTTTACATCTTAATCTCTTCTAAAAATTAGCAACTGCTTCCATTGATTGCCCCGATCATGGCTTGATTACCGTAATATACTTTACACATTCATTCCTTCAATTATACCTAAACATTCTCTAGGCCTAATGACCTACGAGCAATTATTAATTAGAAAAAAACTTTTAAATTGCTTTTATCTTTACTAGCATTTTAATTTTTTTTAGAATAAGTTACTATATTTTTGTAATTTAATGCCTCAAAATACAACAATGTTCATTATCGACAAAAAAACCTACAAATATTCATCCTTTATTTATGAACGGCCAATTTCTATACAATACAAAGTTATTTTAACTTTGTGAAGTATTTTTTCTTTTCTAAAAATTTGTTTAAAATATTGTTTCACTGTTTGTGAAATAGCATCTTCCATCAAATTATTTTTGATGTCCTTTGGAGAAGGGCCATATTAATAATATTCTTTCAGAAAAAAGCTTTTTTTTACTTACTAAAGAGTTGTGATCATTTTTTATTGATATTTTTACCACTATTACTCCAAATAGTTGATTAATTTTTGCTTTTTCTAGTGCTTTTAGTAAGGTAACCTAGTGCCACTCTTACGTATTCGTTTACAATTTAACTAAGGAAACCCCTAACTTTGTTTATTTCTTTATCTCTAGAATGTTTAAGCTGTACAACTTTTTGAATATAAAGATATTAAAATCTTTAAGTCTCGTATCAATAAATTTCTTTTTATTTTACTCAAAACATTCACAATATCTTAGTACTTACAACTCATAAAATAATAAAACCCTTTAGATTTATTGTAATCATTTTATAGATATCAGTCATAAAACACTTTGTACGAATATCAAACAAAATGTTTTCAAAATACCTATGTGAGATGTATCAAAAAAAAAAAAATCCCCAAACATATATGAGATGTATCATATAAACGTAAAAAATAGTCCAAACATTGTTCTTAATAACACAATTATTATAATTTGTTTTATTTAAATCATTTCCATAAAAGTAACTAGATTTTTTTTTAGCAATAACACACCATAAATATTCCAAGTAAAGTAAGAAGCAGTTTAACGAGAATCAGGATTTACAGAAGACGATAAGAAATCGACCAACAGAAGGTTCCACAACTTACTCACCTATGGATGAAAAGAAAAACAAAATGTTTGGACTTTCTTTAACTACACTGTGAAAGGATGCATGTAAGTGGTAACTAATATGAATTCCACCAATCTTAAAATTCCAACTCTCTGAATTTATATATTTTTTTATTTTTAACCTAAAACTGATGCTAGATCAGTGACCATTCTCCTTGGTCGTTCTAATTATAATGTAGTTACTTTATTATATTCTACACACTCTGAAACAATTAAGTATGTGCTATTAGGTACTGTCAAACATTACTTGACCGATTAGGATGATTTGAAAGACTTTTTTGCTACCTATCCTTAACTTTCCTAAAATACATATTACTTCCCTGTTTTGGCTTTACTAATAATCCCACTATTATAAAAAGCTTTGGTTAGTTTTTGTGGGTTTTATTATAATTATTGCTATAAAAACTTAGCTATTTATATATCTGCTCTAGTAATTTTCAATAGAATAACCTGAAGTGATATTTAAGTAAGTATTTTGCACTTCTTTATTCCTGTGTCGAGGCGTCCGGTCATTTGTAGATTTGCCGATGATTAGAGACAATTTTGAAAAAAATATTTTTATTTTTTTTTTAGTTTGTATGCAATTTTAATGCAATATAATCATAATATTATGATACTGACAGGAAACATACATCAGAATGTCGAGAAACCATTAGGCAGATTTATTCTGTTGTCACATCCCTCCACTCTATTATTTCCAGAAGTAATAGCGTATAAAAATAAAACGTCTATAAAAAAGACTGCAATACTTTAAAAAAACTATCTGAAGCCCAAGAATTACTATTATCAAAGCAAAAACCTTATTTTTTTGAATTTGTATGGAATTTATTCTATTTTGTTTGAAAAACTTAAAAAAATTAAGGAATTTTGATTTTAAAATTTGGTGTCTATCCTGTAAAACATCTTTTGGTTTCAAAATAGTTTGACCATATTAATTTCTTACCAATGCTACCTTGTGGATTGTCAGTACTAAGATTAAAAAAAATATATTTGTGACTTTAAGTTTTTAAAAAATTGTGTATCTATTTGTATAATGAACATATCAATAACCAGTTAAATTGTTTTAGGAGCAGATCGAATCCTCACATGTAGGTGAAAAAGAAATAATTTAAACTATCCCACTTAGTTAAGTGATAGCGTCAGATGAAGCCTGGTGGCATAAAATCATGTTTAAATGTAAGTATGATGAGTAACCAATTCGTAATCTAAGTGATCCAGAAAAACAGTTACTAGTGATTAGTAGGACTTATGGCAATAAGTGAGTTTCATCAGGATTGGTGTGCAAATTTCTAACTGCAAAAGGTATTGACCAAAACTAACCAAAGCAACAACAAATTAACAAAGATATTAATAAGAACAATTAATAATCAAGGCTAAGCTCGTACATTAAGGGTTAAGACTATTAATCGCGAATTAATCCCAAGTTAATTATAATATTTTTTTAGCAATTGTTTAGTTATTATATTATAAAAAAATAAAATTTTTCTTAAATTTGTTTTGGGATCTATTTTGGATTTAGACAACCAATTTTATCATTGCTTTAATGTTGCTATTCAAATATGAAATTTATATTAGATTCAATATTTATTAGAATCAAAATATGCTTTATGGTATCAAAAACAAAATATATATATATATATATATATATATATATATATATATATATATATATATATATATATATATATATATATATATATATATATATATATATACAAAGCTTAAAATTTTATAAATAAGTTAACAATATTATCTATTCAAATTTACTAAAAAAAGAAAATTAATAAAAAACTCCTTTAAGCAACTTAATCATCTATATATAGGTAAGCAATATACAAATATTTTACAAAAATAGAAAATGTAATGATGATCAAACAAAACATGAATAAACATTATCACAGAAATAGAAACAAAAAATACTAAATAAAAATCAGAAATTTAAAACTATAATATTAATAAAAACTCTAAACAATTACCAAACTAAGTAGATTACATAAACTTAAAAAATTGTCGTTAAAAAATTTTAGCAATGAAAAATAGGCCGCTAAAATTTTTTACATGGTCGTTTTACCCTTACTTTACCAGACAAATAGTCAAACATCTTTTTAGCCTTATAAAACACTGAAATTTGAATTTGTGTTAAATGAAGTATCGATAATTATATATTGCCTGTCTGTCTGATATTGTCAGAATTACCTACAACTTCAATATGACCAAACTTTATAAATCAGACAGACAGTTGTTACATGTATTTTAAATTGCATACACTATTATCGTTTATTAATAGAATATTGTTTAACATACAAATTTGACAGAAAACCTAAAAGTAACTTTAAGCCACAGCATATTAAGAGAACTTTATATAGAGTTAGAAATTCTAGAAAAACTATGAAAATAAAAGAATAAAATATGTTTCTAGCTCTAAAAAAGTGGTTGGTTGAAGTTTTCAAAAGTAATTTAAACTTCGCTTGGAATAAGTAGCTGAATTAAAAAAATAAATTAAGATCACTGAGAGTTCAGATAAAAATTAGGCCCACGATATTTAGTAGTACTAATATTATATTTTACCATGGTAAACACCCAAAAATGTCAAAACCAAAAGCGGCTTTGCGGAATCAGAAAAAAATACAGTTACAAAAATTGATTTATTGCCGTTTAGTTTTCTTTTTTATTTATATTATCATTTTAATTTTATCCTTTTTCATTTGAAGAAAGCACCAGATATTTTAAGCAAAACGTGACGATCCCTCCCACATTTTATCTACCCCAATATCATTTATAAAACCACTTCTATCAGGATTTACAAGACTTATCGTTTAAAAGATAATAAACCTAATATAGCTTCATTAATATATTATTTTACTTTAAGTTAGGAAGTAATACTAACATAAAATAATTATCTAATGACCTAAATGGATAAATATTATATTAATATGTATTTTTTGCAAATAATTGTAGAGCAAATTTTCAACGAAAATTATACAGAATAATAAAAGAAGAAGAAAAAGGAAGTAATGAGACAAAATAAAACAAAAGAACAAATAAAGAAAAACGAAGATAAAATCAGAAATTATAATAAAAAAGCATACACGTAGCAGTTTCCTTTCATAATCCTGTATCTGTAAATTGGAACATAATTATTTATAATAAGTAATTGTTTTATATTAAAAAATTAATAATTTAATAAGTCTGTATATTATTGAGAAATAGTGTACACTATTTTCCACTTTTTTACGTAAGCACTCTTATGAAAGGTGTATTTTTGGACAAGGTATGTAAATTAGTGTAAAATATTTCTGAATAACAAACAGACCTAGTGTACATAACGAAAATTCTTAGTGAAACCAGTAAACACTAAATGTATTTATATCCATGATTATCTTTATATGTTAAAAAAGGGTACTAATACACTATATGCAAAACTTTTTTCTTCAATGGTTTTTGCCATTAATCGTCTTAATGTGTATTGTTTTAATTACGGGTTTTTTTTATATGTTTATTAATGTATTTTTGTCAGTAGTCAAAAAATAGCTTTGCCAATTTTTAATAGCTTTAATTTAACTCTTACTATGATTTTTATCAGAAAATTTTATGACATTTCAACAAATTTTATTATATATTTCTTAATATTAAACAGTTTCTCAGTGCCTACAACATACAAAACCTTTATTTAGGCTATCAGTAATACATGCTTGTATAATTTAATTTAATATAAAAAACTTAAAGTTGGTAAATCATTTAAAATAATATTAAAGTGTTTTAATGTATACATTTATATATTTATGTAAAATAACTTAGGGTAAGAGTTACATTAAAGTTACATAAACTAGCCCTTTATTATAATGTAAGTAAATGTTAATCTCTAAAAATTTTAATTTGTGACTTTTTTAAAATGTTTTTTATTTGTATTTGTAATATGTATTAATATATAGATATTTACGTACAGGTTGTCCCAAATTCGAGCCTTATCATTCCGATCTTAGAAACCTGACAAGATACGAAGTCGGTTAAAGGAAGGCAAACTTACGCAATTTGAAACTGATCAAAATGCCACCTTAAAAGTTTAAAAATTCAAATGCTTTTAAAGACTTTTAGAAAAAACTAAATATTCGCGATTTCATTTTTAGTTTTTTATGACTCTATTTAATTAAATATAATAAAACAAATTTTACATTCTTAATGCTTCTTTTTCTGTTTTACAAAACAATGTTATTACAGCCAATGGATTTACACACCGATGTTTTGTCTTTGAGGTGTCATCATTAACTTAATTTTTTTAAATATGGCCCTGGATTTTTTATTACGGATTTAACGAGCTTTTAAGGTCCTTAAACCAATGATGTATCACACTTAATCGGAAAATTCATATTAATATCAATTTTCATAAAAATTCTTGTGTTGGAGAGAGACAGGGAATATATTTTTCGTAAGATCTTACCAAGAAATTATTAAAATGCTTTTTTTGAATAAGTGCGATACAGCATTGGTTTTGTGACCTTTAAGGCTCCTAAAATCCGTAATAAAAATCAGGAACCTATTTAAAAAAGCAAAGGTTATAATGGCAGCTCAAAGACGAAACGTTGTGTAAATCTAATATCACTGTCTTGTAAAACAAAAAATGTTGCATTAAAAATGGAAAATATATTTTGTAATATCTAGTCAAATAAAGTCATAAAAAATAAAAATGAAATCGCAATTATTCCTTTTTTTCCAAAAGTCTGTAAAAGCATTCGATATTTTTAAACTTTTAAGGTGGCTCTTTGATCAGCATCAGGACACCAGGTGGATGCGGTCTATACGGACTTCTCTAAGGCATTTGACAGGGTGAATCATAACTTGCTTGTAGCCAAGCTTCGGGCGATAGGATTTAGTGATAAAACAGTGAAATGGTTCCAGAGTATGTTAATTGGAAGAACTCAGAAGGTTAGGATAGGAAATTTTGAATCGTGTAGCATTGTTGTAACCTCTGGAGTGCCTCAGGGTGGCCATTGTGTCCCTATGTTGTTTAACTTGTTTCATTGTGATATCGAAAATTACATTGGGGACTGTGATTATTTGCTTTATGCTGACGATTTGAAACTGTTTCGAATTGTTGATGACTACCGAGACTCTAGAATACTTCAAGAGTCTTTAAATTCTTTTGCTGGATGGTCTGAGCTTAATGGATTATCCCTAAACGCTGCTAAGTGCTCTTCTATAAGCTTTTTCAAACACAACAAAAAGTATGAGGCGACGGCTTATAAAATTAGGGATCAAGAGCTAAGTGCTGTGGATTCAGTTCGGAACTTGGGGATTTATTTCGACTCCGAAATCTCTTTTAGGGAACATTTGAGGTACATAACAGGTAAAACTTATCGAATATTGGGCTTCATTTTCAGAGTTGGTGGTGATCTGTCTGTGAGCACACTTCGTTTGCTGTATATCTCTTTTGTGAGATCCCATTTGGAATATGCTTCGGTTGTTTGGTCACCATTTTACAACATCTATAAGGACCAACTTGAGAGAGTTCAACGGAAGTTTATAATATACTGTGCCTATAAACTTCATAGGACAGATAGAATTGAAGATGTCCAACTGTACCTTAATCTTCCATCACTTGAGGACAGAAGAAGATTTTCTGACTTGTACTTCATTTATAAATTAATTAACTATCATATCGACTGTCCCCAACTTCTTAGTCAAATCTCTCTTAAGGTACCACACCGAACTCTTAGAAAGAATGAAGTTTTTTCCATGCCTGTCCATAGAACTAATTACTGAATGCTCACCCTGAGATTGATCCCTTCGGAGGCTCATTTCTTAGATACCGTAACAGTATTTTACATTCCAGGTGGTGATGTTATTTTGCTGGGACATCATAGACTTAGTTAATTTATTATTGCTAAATAGTTATAACTGTTATCTTATTTTAAGAATGTAAATTTATGAATGGGGCATCCCGTATATTATTTAAAATAAATAAATAAATAAATTTGCGCAACTTTGCTTTCATTTAACCAACCTCTTCAGGTTTTCAAGATCCTAATGAAAAGGCTCGAATTTGGGACACCCTGTACATTTTTAAGTTTATATTTTTTATGGTGCTAACATACATGTAAAGAAAAGACTTAATAATTGATTTTTACTTAAATTTTAAATATTGTCATTGTCACGCAGAATAGAAAATTTTCTAACTAAAAGTTTGCATTTGTGATTTTTTTAAATGTATTTTATTTTGTATTAATATATAGATATGTACTTACATTTTTGAGTTTATATTTTAAACTATCTTTTTTAGTGGTTCTAACATAAAAGTAAAGAAAAGAATTAATATTACATTGTACCAAAAAATATGTTTAAAATTGTCATTTTAAAATATTTATATCTTAAAACAATACAAAATGATGCAAGTTAATTAAAGCTAACCGGAAAAATATATTTTTTTAAATTTTGGACAAAGAACTTTTTTACTAATATTTCAAACCAGATCAAATTATAACGAAGAAAGAAACCAACTAGAACCTAACTTAAAAAATTGGTATTCATTTTTAATATTTAAATTTAAAAAAATAAAAATTGTGTGAAACAAATATGTTTTGGAAAGAAATATGACATTTTTACTGTATTTGTAATATACAAGGTAAAAAAATTATTTTTAAAACTACGTTTTAAACCGCAACAAGGGATAATTGGTAATTTGAAAACTCTGTTTCATCTTTTATGACTGTCTTGGAGCGAATGTATTTCCTCTTAGTCCGAAGGAGTGAGAGATTTTAAAGATAGTCACGTTTGGAAATAATGCAAATTGGGTGGTATATGTTGTAATTTTTTGCAATATAAGGCTTCCGACTCAAGTAGCATTTAGGGAAAGTTTCCGGTAAATGGCAACAATGTAATCTATTGTTTTTTTGAAGTATGTTGGGTCACTATGGTTACCTCGTAAAAGATTACATGTGACAGTGTTGCCAATATGATGAAAAATTATGTTTTCTTGAGAGATCACCCTAAAACTGTTATTTTAGTGACAATTATATAATTCGGTGGACAAGACGTAGACGGCAAATGTATATCAATATAAAATAATAATAAATAATGTATATACAAAGATCCGTTAAAAAATAGCCAACTTTTTAAAGATAATATTCTCAAGGTTACCGAAATCGACCAAAAGAAGTCTTCTATTTACTGCTAAGTGGTTCATTTTAGAGTCTACATCTTAGTACTTAAGGTGCTCTTTAATTAAGGTCCTATGAAAAAATGTCGTATCTCTAACCGTTTAGGAGATGAAGTCGATTCAAGCATTTCTCGATTAAAGTACTTTTATAAAACTGATGAGTCGTTTAACTCCCAATTACTCCACTGGTCCCGCAGGTTTGTTGGATGAAGTCATCGGTAGTTGCAGAACCCACTACTACTACTAACGAATTTTTAAAAATGTAAATATAACACCCAGCGTCCCTTAAAAAATAATTATTTTGAATATTTTACCCAGGAAAAATCGTGAAATTTCGGGCTTTATAAAAATGCGTAATTTTTGAATAATACAATTTTTTGTTGCTTGAATAGTTTTTAAGATATTTACAATTAAAACTTAAAATTTAAACGCAAAAATCCCAAAAACCAAAAAAGTTATAAAACCTGTCTTTTAATAGGCTTTATAAAAAAGGTTACATGCATATTTTTAAAAACTTGACTTTAGCACAATGAAAGAATTGACTTTTTAAACGTAAATTATATATATATATATATATATATATATATATATATATATATATATATATATATATATATATATATATATATATATATATATATATATATATATATATATATATGACATATATAATTATTTAGGTTTTAAATAAAATAAGGAAATTAAAATACTAATTAAGCTCTATATTAATTATTTAAAATGATACGAGGTAGTGTAAAAATTATGACTCATTTTGTTAATTAAAATTTTAATGTAAAAAATAGAAACTGTGTAAAATAAATGTCTTTTTAGAAAAAAATATAAAAAAAATCTTATCGTATGCAAAGGCAAGAAATTATCTTTGAAAATATAATTTAAACTGCAACTAGATATGATTAGTAATTTAGGATCTTAATTTTATCTGTTGGGACTGTCTTTGGGCGAATGTATTCCCTCTTAGTCCGCAGGAGTGAGAGATTTTAAAAATAGTCACGTTTAGCAAAAGCCTTAAATAACAACACTGTAAACCATTGTTTTTTGATGTATATAGGGTCACTATGATGCAGAAGATTGCATTAGACAGTGTTGCCAATGTGATGAAAAAATATGGTTACTTGGGAAATAACCCTTACTTTTTAATATGATGATATTTGCATAAAACGGTGGACAAAGCGCACAGGGCGAATGTATTTCTTGTTATACATTCGCACGCGAATGTATATATGGCAAGTGATCTGTGTTTCGCTGGGTTGGTGTCGCTTTTTGCTTTTAAATGGAAAAAAATTCATAGTAAAAAACGGTAAAGATGGAAAGTTGAAATTTTCAGGAAAATTGGGGAACTTAATGGGGCACATGTCGAAAAAATTGAAAACAATTGAAGATAGGGAAAATACAGGATTTGGCAAAAAATGTGACTTTTCAAAAATCGAGGTGAGCGTAATCCATTATCTGTCCAGGGTTTTATTTTATCGAAACGAAATTTTGCACACAGGTCAGAATTGGTCCCGTTCAGAACCCTATTGATTTGGGGCGCGATCCGATAAATAGAAAAAATTGTATCGACGATTTTCAACGAAAAAATTGACCAAATTTGGGCACCTGTAGCTCGAAAACGGTACCTCCGATCGGCTTGCGGTCGGTAGATTATGAAAGACCAACTTTAGGACACAAAGTGCCCAAATGGTCCTCTGTTTAAAAAATGCCCTCATCTAGGAGAAATTTTTTAAAATAAAAATCATGTCACGTTTTCGTCCCATTTTGACATGTTTTTAATTTTTTTCTCGAAAATGTGACCTCAAATCGAGAAAAGGAATATGTCACCGTATTCCTTGCAACAAACTCTATAATTATAGGAATACAGCTTGCTCGTACTATTTTTACAGGGTGTTTTATAAGGCTTGAAAATTTTCGCATTTTTTCGAAAAAAACGGACATTTTTACACATTATTTTTTATTACGGAAAAACTATTAAAGCTAAAATTCTAAAATAATTCTGGCATAATGTCAATATTTGCTAAAACCATATCAAAATTCAAGTCGCTAGAGTAAATACTTTCGGAGATATGAATTTTAAAATTCACGCAAAAAGTGTCGACTTTAAATGTAAATTGCCGTTTATTTCTAAATGTAATCAAAAAACCTTTGCGTCACTATTTAGATCGTCCAATTGCCTATCACGGATGTATTTACCATTTTTTCGTACGACACTTGGAAATGGGTAAAAAACACGTTTTAAAAAAAAGTTACACATTTTTGCCTAAAATCGCGACTTTTTTCGTCCATTGAATTTGATAAGTGGGCTTGGGCGACAGTGTTATTTCTACCCTGCGTTGAATGTATACAAAGGACGTTTAAAAATTATCGAGCAAAAGCGAACTGTCAGTTGAATTCAAACTTGTGTCTATTTTTCATAATATCTAAAAAAATACAGTTTACAGGTGGAAAATTATACTTGGATCGGAAAATTTGGAATTTTTCAGGACCCTATGCACAATTTTACACGAAACTGTGCCGTATTTTAGTTCAAAATCTCGCTAAAAAAGGCCATTCTGGGACATTTACGAGGGACGATTCAAATTGTTTTGCCTGGTCATATGCAGTGCCTTGCAGCTGTTACGTATTAGTATTATATACAGAGTATTTAAAAGGACAAATAAATAGGTTTTTCGTACACATTATACAGGATTTATTAAAAGGCATGTATTTTTGGCAAAAGTATGTTGATTTTAGTCCTATACAGGATGTTATTAATGGTTCGGGCCAAAATTCTACAATTAGGATGTGTATATTATACAGCGTGTTCGGTAAGCAGTTGTTTTATTAAAACATTTAAATTACATAAGTTTTAAAAGGTATGTTTTTTAGTATAATTTGACAGGGCATTATAATAAACAAAAATTTAACCATATAATTTGAATATATACAGGATTTTTTTCAAAGTTTTTTTTTATTAGTATTATACAGTGTGTAAGGTAAAATTGATTTCATTATAAGGTATTACAAAGTTGTAATTTAATTGGATTTTATGTGTTGCAAACAGATTAAATATACAGGGTTTAAGTTAATAAATATAATTTATGGTTTAAATAATTTTTTTTTAAATAATATACAGTGTTATATTGAAATAAGATACAATATAAAATGTTTTTTTTTTTTTAAAATAATTAAAGGTAAATAATTGTTATAATTATAAGGTTTAAATGGTTTTTCAAAAGTTATGTTAATTTTAGCAAAAAGTGGAAGGATTTTAGATTATACAGGATGTATGATATTATGGAGCAAAAGGTTTAAAAGTAAATAAATGATTTTACAATTATACAGGGTATTCAAGTTGTAATTTAAAGTAAATTTACAGTGTGTTTTGGTAAAATGATGCCTATAATTATACAGGGTATTACAAAGTTGTAGATTTAAAATGTGGATTTTATTGTGTTGGCAAACATAATATTTATTTTTAAATATAAATATTATACAGTGTGTTAAGAAGTTAAATAAATTAGGCTTACCCATACATTATACAGGGTATTACAAAAATCATCAAAAATTGGTTGGTTACTTTCTGTTTTTTAATTATAAATTATACAGAGTGTGTAAAAGGTAAATAAGTTGGACTATTTTATACATTATACAGGGTATTACAAAAATCACCAAAAATTGGTTGGTTACTTTTGTTTTTTAATTATAAATTATACAGTATGTTAAAAAGGTAAATAAGTTGGCTTTTTATAATTATACAGGGTATTATAAAGTTGAATTTAAAAGGATTTTTAACCATATATTATTTTTAAATATAATATATACAGGTTTTTAAAAGTTATAATTATTACATACATTATACGGGTTTAAATTAAAAAGGTGTTATTTGTTTTTGATTATAATTATACAGTGTGTGTAAAAGGTAAATAATTGGACTTTTATACATTATACAGGTATTACAAAAATCATAAAATTGGTTGGTTACTTTTGTTTTTGATTATAAATTATACAGAGTGTGTAAAAGGTAAATAAGTTGGACTTTTTATACATTATACAGGGTATTACAAAAATCACCAAAATTGGTTGGTTACTTTTTGTTTTTAATTATAAATTATACAGTTGTGTAAAAGGTAAATAAGTTGGCTTTTTATACATTATACAGGGTATTATAAAGTTGTAGATTTAAAATGCTGGATTTTTATACGTGTGTTGGCAAACATGAATATTTTATTTTTCAAATATAAATATTATACAGTGTGTTTGAGAAGTTAAATAAATTAGGCTTTACCCATACATTATACAGGGTATTACAAAATCATCAAAATTGTTGGTTACTTTCTGTTTTTTGATTATAAATTATACAGAGTGTGTAAAAAGGTAAATAAGTTGGACTATTTTATACATTATACAGGGTATTACAAAAATCACCAAAAATTGGTTGGTTACTTTTTGTTTTTTAATTATAAATTATACAGTATGTGTAAAAAGGTAAATAAGTTGGCCTTTTTTATACATTATACAGGGTATTATAAAGTTGTAGATTTAAAATGCTGGATTTTTATACGTGTGTTGGCAAACATGAATATTTTATTTTTTAAATATAAATATTATACAGTGTGTTTGAGAAGTTAAATAAATTAGGCTTCCTATACATTATACAGGGTATTACAAAGTTGTAGATTGTAAAATTACTTGATATTTTATAATTGTTACAAACAAATTATTTTACTTGTTTTTAATTATAAATTATACAGTGTGTGTAAAAAGGTAAATAAGTTGGCTTTTTATACATTATACAGGGTATTACAAAATCACAAAAATTGTTGGTTACTTTCGTTGATTATAAATTATACAGATTGTAAGGTAAATAGTTGACTATTTTATACATTATAAGGTATTACAAAAATCCCAAAATTTGTGGTATTTTTTAATATAAATTTTATGTAATGGATTAAAAAGTTGGTTTTTTCACTTATACAGGGTATTATAAAGTTGTAGATTTAAAATGTGGATTTTTATACGTGTGTTGGCAAACATGAATATTTATTTTTTAAATATAAATATTATACAGTGTGTTTGAGAAGTTAAATAAATTGGTATCCATACATTATACAGGGTATTACAAAATCATCAAAAATTGGTTGGTTACTTTCTGTTTTTGATTATAAATTATACAGAGTGTGTAAAAGGTAAATAAGTTGGACTATTTTATACATTATACAGGGTATTACAAAAATCACCAAAAATTGTTGGTTACTTTTTGTTTTTTAATTATAAATTATACAGTATGTGTAAAAAGGTAAATAAGTTGGCCTTTTTTATACATTATACAGGGTATTATAAAGTTGTAGATTTAAAATGCTGGATTTTTATACGTGTGTTGGCAAACATGAATATTTTATTTTTTCAAATATAAATATTATACAGTGTGTTTGAGAAGTTAAATAAATTAGGCTTACCCATACATTATACAGGGTATTACAAAAATCATCAAAAATTGGTTGGTTACTTTCTGTTTGTCATTATAAATTATACAGTATGTGTAAAAGGTAAATAAGTTGGACTTTTTTTTACATTATACAGGGTATTACAAAAATCATCAAAAATTTTTGAGATTTAATATAAAGACAGGATTTTTAAAAACTTAAAAATTTAAACTAGAAGAAGGGGATTTAGTGCTTTTGTGCATCTAATATACAAGTTGTTTAATGTATATCTGACTTAAAACATGTTTTGGTAAATATGCTTTTCTATCCCCTTTCTTGCTTTAAATTTTGAATTGCTTTTTAATTTTTATGTTATACACCGATTTTAAAAATTTTCTTAATAAAAGGAATTTAAGAAAATTAGGTGTACAGCAATTTGATGTTTGAAAATGATTGTATATTTTTGTAACAAATGATAAAATATTCACAAACGCTATATTAAGTGTAAAAAAAAATATTTTAATGCTATGATTGGTAATTTGGAAAGTTTGTTTCATCTTTTGGGACTGTCTTGGGGCGAATGTATTCCCTCTTAGTCCAAAGGAGTAAGAGATTTTAAAAATAGTCACGTTTTAAATTAACGCAAGTTTTGTGGTATGTGTTGTAATTGTTTGCCAATAAGGTTTCTGACTCAAATAGCATTTAGGGAAAGTTTTCGGTAAATGGCAACAATGTGATCCATTGTTTTTTTGAAGTATATGGGGTTACCAAGGTTACCTCGTGGAAGATTGCATGTGACAGTGTTGCCAATGTGATAAAAAAATATGGTTATTTGTGGAATTTCCCCTACTATTTAAAATGATGATATTTGCATAAAACGGTGGACAAAGCGCACAGGGCGAATGTATTTCTTGTTATACATTCGCAACGCGAATGTATATATGCAAGTGATCTGTTGTTGTCGCTGGGTTGGTGTTGCTTTTTGCTTTTGGTTGGAAAAAAATTCATAGTAAAAAAACGGTAAAAGATGGAAAGTTGAAATTTTCAGGAAAATTGGGGAACTTAATGGGGCACATGTCAAAAAAAATTGAAAACAATTGAAGATGGGAAAATACAGGATTTGGCAAAAAATGTGACTTTTCAAAAATCGAGGTGAGCGTAATCAATTATCTGTCCAGGGTTTTATTTTATCGAAACGAAATTTTGCACACAGGTCAGAATTGGTCCCGTTCAGAACCCTATTGATTTGGGGCGCGATCCGATAAATACAAAAAATTGTATCGACGATTTTCAATGAAAAAATTGACCATTTTGGGCACCTGTAGCTCGAAAACGGTACCTTCCGATCGACTTGCGGTCGGTAGATTATGAAAGACCCACTTTAGGACACAAAGTGCCCAAATGGTCCTCTGTTTAAAAAATGCCCTCATCTAGGAGAAATTTTTAAAATAAAAATCATGTCACGTTTTCGTCCCATTTTGCCATGTTTTTAATTTTTTTCTCGAAAATGTGACCTCAAATCGAGAAAATAAATATGTAATCGTATTCCTTGCACCAAACTCTATCATTATAGATATACAACTTGCTCGTACTATTTTTACAGGGTGTTTTATAAGGCTTGAAAATTTTCGATTTTTTTCGAAAAAAACGGACATTTTTACACATTATTTTTTATTACGGAAAAACTATTAAAGCTAAAATTCTAAAATAATTCTGGCATAATGTCCTATATTTGCTCTAAAACATATTCAAAATTCAAGTCGTTTAAGTAAATACTTTCGGAGATATGAATTTTTAAAATTCACGCAAAAAGTGTCGACTTTGATCGTAAATTGCCGCTTTTTTTTAAATTTAATTAAAAACCTTTGCGCCATCATTTAGATCGTCTAATTGCCTTTCAAGATGTATTTACCATTTTTTTCTACGACACTTGGAAATGGGTAAAAACACGTTTAAAAAAAATTACACATTTTTTGCCAAAATCGCGACTTTTTCATCTATTGAATTTGATAAGTGGGCTTGTCGATAGTGTTTTTCTACCCGCGTTGAATGTATACGAGGACGTTTAAAAATTATCGAGCAAAACGAACTGTCAGTTGAATTAAACTTGTGTCTATTTTTCATAATATCTAAAAAAATACGGTTTACAGGTGGAAAATTATACTTGGATCGGAAAATTTGGAATTTTTCAGGACCCTATGCACAATTTTACACGAAACTGTGCCGTATTTTAGTTCAAAATCTCGCTAAAAAGGCCATTCTGGGACATTTACGAGGGACGATTCAAATTGATATTGCCTGGTCATATGCAGTGCCTTGCAGCTGTTACGTATTAGTATTATATACAGAGTATTTAAAAGGACAAATAAATAGGTTTTCGTAACATTATACAGGATTTATAAAGGCATGTATTTTTGGCAAAGTATGTTGATTTAGTCCTAACAGGATGTTATTAATGGTTCAGCCAAAATTCTACAATTAGGATGTGTGATATTATACAGCGTGTTTCGGTAAACGCGTTGTTTTATTAAAACATTTAAATTACTACAGGGTATTTAAAGGTAAGTTTTCTGATATATTTACAGGGCATTATAATAAACAAAAATTTAACCATATAATTTGTAATTATATACAGGATTTTTAAAAGTTATGTAATTTTAGCAAAAGTGGAGATTTTAGATTATACAGGATGTATGATATTATGTGAGGGTTATAATTATACAGTGTGTGTAAAAGGGTAAATAAATTGACTTTTTAATACATTATACAGGGTATTACAAAGTTGTACATTTAAAATGCTGGTTTATACTGGATTTTCTATGTGTTTTGGCAAACATGATTTTTCTTATTAATATTATACAGTGTGTTTACAAGTTAAATGTATTTATATACAGAGTATTTAAAAGTTGAGACAAATAAATAGGTTTTTAACATTTTAAGATTTATATAAAAGCATGTTTTTTGGCAAAGTTGTTGATTAATATACAGGATGTTATTAGTTCGCCAAATTACATTAGGATTAGGATATTATAACTGTCAGTAAAATTGGTTTTTACATTTAATTTCTCGGGTATTTTAAAAGATTTTATAATTATACAGGGATTTAAAAGTAAAATAACATATATTTGTAATTTATACAGGTATTTAAAAACGAGCAATTTTAGAAAGTGATGTTTTTTAGATTATAAGTGTATGAATTATTAGGTATTATACATGGTGTAAAAAGGGTAAATAATTGACTTTTATACATTATACAGGGTATTAAAAGTTGTACATTTAAAATGCTGGTTTATTGGATTTTTTAATGTGTTTTAGGCAAAATGATTTATACATTATACAGGGTATTACAAATTAATTAAAATTTTTTATTTGTTTGAAATAAATATTATACAAGTAGTGTTTAATGAGAAGTTAAATAAATTAGGCTACCCATACATTATACAGGGTATTACAAAAATCACCAAAAATTGGTTGGTTACTTTCTGTTTTTTAATTATAAATTATACAGAGTGTGTAAAAAGGTAAATAAGTTGGACTTTTATACATTATACAGGGTATTAAAGAATTACGAAAGGTTGTATGATTTTGTTTTTTAATTATAAATTATACAGTTGTTTAAGGTTAAATAAATTGGCTTTTATAATTATACAGGTATTAAAAGTTGAGATTTAAATGTGATTTTTATACGTGTTTGGCAAACATAATATTATTTTTAAATATAATATTATACAGTGTGTTTGAAGTTAAATAAATTAGCTTCATAATTATACAGGGTATTACAAAAATATCAAAAATTAGTTGGTTATTTCTTTTTGATTATAAATTATACAGAGTGTGTAAAAGGTAAATAATTGGACTATTTTATACATTATACAGGGTATTACAAAAATCAAAAATTGGTTGGTTACTTTTGTTTTTAATTATAAATTATACAGTTGGTAAAAAGGTAAATAAGTTGGCTTTTTATACATTATACAGGGTATTATAAAGTTAGATTAAAATGCTGGTTTACGTTATTTTTTTAGTGTTTGCAAACAGGTAAAAATCAAAATTTTTACGTTTTTTAATTATAAAATTATACAGTGTTGTGAAAAGGTAAATAAGTTAGGCTTTTTATACATTATACAGGGTATTACAAAGTTGTAGATTTAAAATGTGGATTTTATACGTGTTTGGCAAACATGAATATTTTATTTTTAAATATAAATATTATACAGTGTGTTTGAGAAGTTAAATAAATTAGGCTTCCATACATTATACAGGGTATTACAAAAATCATCAAAAATTGGTTGGTTACTTTCTGTTTTTTATTATAAATTATACAGAGTGTGTAAAAGGTAAATAAGTTGGACTATTTTATACATTATACAGGGTATTACAAAAATCACCAAAAATTGAGTGTGTTACTTTTTGTTTATATAAATTATACAGTTTTTAAAAGTTAATAAGTTGCTTTATACATTATACAGGGTATGTGTAAAAATTGGTTGGTATTTTTTTTTTAATTAAATATGTTAAATTATACAGTATTGGTATCATAATGTTTTTTATAATTATACAGATATTAAAAGTTGTAGATTTAAAATGCTGGATTTTATACGTGTGTTGGCAAACATGAATATTATTTTTCAAATATAAATATTATACAGTGTGTTTAGAAGTTAAATAAATTAGCTTGCCTATACATTATACAGGGTATTACAAGTCATCAAAATTGTTTGGTTACTTTCTGTTTTTCATTATAAATTATACATGTTGTAAAGGTAAATAAGTTGGACTTTTTCATTATACAATTATACAAAGGTGTATTAAAAAATTTAATTGTAAAAATGATAAGGTATTAAAGTTTATTTAAAAATTTTATGTTGTTGGCAAACGTGATATTTTATTTTTTCAATTATAAATATTATACAGTGTGTTTGAGAGTTAAATAAATTAGCATACCCATACTTATTCAGGGTATTACAAAAATCATCAAAAATTGGTTGGTTACTTTCTGTTTTTAATTATAAATTATACAGAGTGTGTAAAAAGGTAAATAAGTTGGACTATTTTATACATTATACAGGGTATTACAAAAATCACCAAAATTGATTGGTTACTTTTTGTTTTTTAATT
>JAHBCN010009641.1:0-34659 GCA_019359885.1 Listronotus oregonensis
CAGAACTAGAACTTAAAACTATAGTTCTGGTTTGGTAATTATCGTCAAACGTAAATAAAAATCACCTTCCCCCGTTTCACGAAGGTTTGTACTTTCGTCATCAATTTTTACCTTCGTATTTTTATTGTGTAAAATGCCTCGACGGTATTCAGAAGGGAACAAAATATGATTTTAAACCTTATTATATTTAACACAGGAGAGATGCAGGAATTAACCTGTTACTATTACTGCAGTTTTAAAGTAGATTTGTTTATTCTTGTGGTTTGTTATTGGTTACATATTAAAATGTAAATTATGACTACATTTCTTTGAAAACGTTTGTTGTAGCAAGGTATAAGATAGCACGGTACAAGAATATTATAAAAAATAAACCAATTTATAGACCGTCTTTTTTAGCCCGAAAATCGGAAAGAGTTTAAAATAACTGCAAATCGTTATATCGAGGTATTTCTTTCGGTTTTTATAAGGCTTAATTAACACTGTTGGTTTTAAAAAAAATTAAATCTTTAAAAATGTTGTATTCGGAAAAATTACTTGTTCCATTATGCCGATTAAAAAAATTTTCAAAATCGGGGTTTCGATTTTTATCATGAGAAACACAAAAAAAACAAAATTGAGACAAGAATAACGTTAAGTCTAGATATTTTTAGGCTGAGATAAAGAGAATCTTGAATCCGCCGATAACTCTGGTCCAATCGAATTTTTGATTTAAGCTTAGCTTTTAGCTTTACCTTAAGAAAATTAAAAACTTTATTGGTGCAATCGGATCATGATGAATTAAAATTTTTATTAGAAAACCATTCTGAACGTGCTCTAAAGAACGCATTTAAACGTACTTGCATCAATATTGCCTAACTTTAATTAAAAATGTGAACAGCATTGAATTTATATGAATTAGCTACGACAACCCTTTTTTCCAAGTAATGACGTCATTGATGTTTTACAATAACATAATAAATTAAGGAACAAGAATATTAAAATTTAATTTTTTTAGTAGGCACTGCCCCTCACAATGGGGAAATTTCTCACGACAAACATTACTGCATTCGAACGCTTCAATATTCAGCACGTAGTTTCCTAACGCAGGAGAGAATGTCGACCTTTTTATGTGCAAATCGTTAAAGCATTGTTTTCCGTGATTCGACATACATTTTTGTGCTGTAGAAGGCAATGCCAATACGCGTTTAATAAGGTAATCTTTCTCTGTTAAATTTTGTTGTAACACTGCTCTGTATTTGAAAAATTTTTGCCGCTCCCTAATACTTTTTTTATTATCACCCAACGGTTTTTAGAAAACGAATAAAGAGTGTAAAGTATGAGAAACCCAAATCATTTCAATTGGTTAAACTTTTTAGATTTTAAAAAAAGTCACTTTTTTACAAAATAAACTCAATTTTTTATTAAAAAAGTATAAAACAAATTTAAAAATAGTTTTTTATGTTTTTTCCTTTAAATATATTAAAAGGGATCTGCTACTCAGTTTTCACTACACCGGTTCTCCACTTAACTAATTGCACAAACTGCACTTAAATTGTAACTTGAAGTGAATAAGACTAAATAAATACTTACGAATTTTGTTAAACATGTGATGGTCTCCACTCTATTGTATTCATTAAAGTGAAGTTTAAAAAAACCTTGATGATCCAAATTTCTACAACTCCCAGTAATAAAAACTTGACCCTAGGAAATGTGGAGAAGTTATTTTAACTTTGCATCATTTATGTTAAAATTATCCAATTCCTATTTTGATGTTTTTAAAAAACAACGTAACAAAGTCAAAAATTCTTATAAAAATACTATTAGGAAGAAAGTTTTATACTAAGAAATATGTTAATATGAGTTAAATTAGTGGTCTGGTCAAGAAGTGAGTTTTCTGCAAAAATGTTAAAAGGGTACGAAAAATATGTGCGGTAACTCATTCAACACGGTTTGCAATTCTAAGAAATGTATCTTGTTGATTTTTTCTGCAAATAAAAGTTGCAATTGTTACTAACAAAAAACGAAAGAGCCGTTTT
Organism: Listronotus oregonensis; assembly: GCA_019359885.1. Taxonomy (NCBI): domain Eukaryota; kingdom Metazoa; phylum Arthropoda; class Insecta; order Coleoptera; family Curculionidae; genus Listronotus; species Listronotus oregonensis. The sequence continues at coordinate 2,016 of JAHBCN010009641.1, forward strand.
CTTTTGTGATGATAACTCAAAAACTATACAAGATAGCGGGTATTGCAAAAAAATCATTAAATAGAAGGCAGTTTCCTATAAAAAAACTTTTAACTCCCGGATCTCTAGCTTTAATATTTATAATTTTAATTTGTTGCTGAAAATGGGGCTCCGCGCTCCTGTTTGAGGATAAGTACGCTGCTTCTATAGTAAGTTCGTATCTAAATAAATTTTTTAAAGTACTAAAAATTGATTAAAATTTAAAAAAGGTGGTGTCATTTTTTTAAAAATTAAAGAAAAATAGAGGAATGGCCGAAATATCATTGTCATCAGTAAAGGAGTTTTCCGTAAAACATGTTCATTTAGTATTGTTAATTATATTGGTTTGAAACCTATTGAATACAGGTGGTAGCAAGGGGTAAAGTGCAAAATTTTTGTGAAAAAAATCGTATGATAATATTTTTAAAATTTTCCCAGGGAAGCCCTTTTTGAAACCCAAGGCGCTGTAGGGGTGGGGGGATGGGAAAGAGTGTAAAAATTAAGAAAAAAATTGTCATCGATAATAGTCTTTTGACCATTAAAGTTGAACCTCTAAAGGCCAACTAAAAGGGTACCAGGGCGGGGGAAATATCGGCTCTTTTATTTTACAGGGGTTTTTACCGAATGTCAATTTTAAAGGGGAAATTTTTAGGTCTATTTTAAGAAAAAACTTTATATGAACGTATGTCCTAAAATTAGTGGTAAAATTTTTAAAATAAATCATTTATTATTAAAATAAATAATAAAATTTAGATATATTAATATAATTTTTACATTTTACTATGTATGAAGAGTTATTTTTTAGTGTACTAATGTTTTTTTTATTTCCACCAGTGGCTGAAGGGAATTTTTGCCCCCCTATTTTGACAGAATTGGGGGAAAATGCCCTTTTTTTTTAAAAAAAAATATTTTTGAAATCCCCAATCATTTATAAGCTTTTAAAAATTGATTACAAAAAAATTATGAGCGTTTTGATTTCCAATTTTTTTCTAGTCCGACGCATGGTTTTCACCTAGAAAAATTAAATCTAAATATTTCGGGTTGGGATATTGTTTACCGATTTTTTTTGGGGATCAGCAGAAAAATGTTTTTTTACTTTTTTAAGGGAAACCCGGGGCAGCGGTTTAAAAAAAAATCAAGTAATCAACTTTGCTTATAACTGGGGAATTTTAAAAAAATTTTTTTTTTTTTAAGGGGGAAATCAGTGACGTACCATCAATATCTGCCAAGATAGACGGGTCAAATTCCGTATGAACGCCAGTGGGGGAAAAAAAAAAAACAGCCCCCCCTTTTTGGATACAGGGGTAAAATGTATCCAAAATTTTTATAGTAATTTTTTAAAAGTGGAATTGATATTAATAATAAATGATTATTTTTAAAAATTTTACCACCCTGTATCAAAAAAACTAAGGACGTTGAGGACATTGTTCATAAAAAAGTTTTCTTCTTAAAAAGGGCCCCCAAAAATTTTCCCCTTTCTTAAATATTGACATTCAATTAAAAAACATCCTGTATAAAGAAAGGGTTTTGGGGATAATTTGACCCCGTTTTACTGCCCTCGGTACCCCCCCAGTTGTCAGCCCTTTTGGATTTAAAAAACCTTAGGGGTTCAACTTCAAGTAGTCAAAATGGCTAATTTTTTTGATACGTTTTGGGGGGGCTCATTTTTTTTCCCCTTTTTTACCCAAACCCCCAATTTTTTTTGTATACACTTCCCCGTCAGCCCCGGGTTTTTCAGCTAAGGGGTTAAGACCTACACCGGGGAAAAATTTTTAAAAAACGACGTTTTTTTCCCCAAAAAAATTTTTTAAAACTTTAACCCCCCTTGTTGCTCCCCCCTGTATCCAATAGGTTGCCACCTTTTGCGCGGGAACATAAACAATACTAAATAAACATGTTTTACGGGAGAAACTCCATTTTCCCCGATGACGATTTTTTTTTGGCTCCAGCTCATAAACCAGAACCCCCTTTAAAAAATAAATGCGTTTTTCAAAGAGAAGTCTATTGTTAATTAACTATTTTCTTTTTTTACCCCGTCTTTATTGAAACCCAAAAAATTTTTTTAAAAATTTTTCCCTTTTTAAATTTTTTTTTTCCCCCCGGAGTTTTTTGTGGGGGTCGAACCCCGTTGGAAAAACCGATACGTCACGGTTTTATACGGGTTTGCCACATGAGACCGTGACGTATCGGTGTTGTTTTTTCAGCGTTCGATCTCTACTTAATAAGATGATGTCATAAAATTATTTAAAATTTGTTTATTTTGCTTATAACGACTTTTCTAAGTTTACAAAATTTTACTATTTTTCATACTCATCCCGAAATGGGCGCGCCGAGCCCTATTATCAGCAACAAATTAAAATTATAAATATTAAAGCTATAGATCCGGGAGATGGTCCAGGGCATTTAGATCAAAATTGACCGAAATAAAGAAATTTTTAAGGCCAGCAGATATCGAGATCCGGTTTTCTGCAAAAAATTGCAATTGTTATTAATACAAAATAAAAAATAGGCATTTTGTTTTTTGATGATAAAGAGGATTAAATCATCAATAAAAAAAAACATTTCTTAGACCAGGGAAGTTAGGCAATCAATCCTAAATTTTTAAGGCCAACAGATATCGAGATGCGGTTTTTGCATTGTGTTCAGAAAACTCCCAGGAAAAAAGTTTATATGGTGTGGTTATGCTATTTTTCGAAATATGAATTCTTGGGGAATTTAAAAATTTTAATTGATAATTACTTAAAAATTTTTTTAAAAACGCGATTCAATTTTTTGGTTTTTTAAAAAAATTTTGGGGCGCCCCAGTGGGGGTTTGTGGTTAGTGGCCGGGGGGGAAGGGGGGGAAATTCAGCGTCTATGAAAATTAGCCGAAAATCGTTACTCGGGTTTGCCGTATTAAATTTTGGCATTAGAATTACCCGGGAACGCTCAAGGGTGGCTCTGCGGAGGTGCCCAGGGGGTGATTGGGAGGAAAATTCAGCGTCCATGAAAATCAGCCGAAAATCGTTACTCGGGGATTTTCGGGGATGCCGAATTTAATTCTGACATTAGAGTTACCCGGGGGCGCTCGGGGTTTGCTCTGCGGGGGTGCCATCATAAGGTTTAATTTTTAACTTAAAGACTAAACATCTTTTTTAAACTCTTCTTTTTTTTCTTCAATGCTTGCATGTAAGTGAGCACTCCAACCCACTTCGTTGGCAGCCGCACCTTGTGCCACAATCGGTTTTACAGGAACAAGAGATACTGCTTAAAATTTCTTCGGGGGGCTTCCTGTCATGGAAGATGTTAAGTTAAAAAAATTAACTTTATGATGGATAAAATTTTTATTAATAAAAAATTTTAAAAAATTTCCAATAATTTTTTTTAAAGCTTGTTATTTTAAACCAAGAGTTCGAAGAATGAGTGAAATTTGTATAACAAGCTTGAATGAAAATTATCTGATTAATTTTTATGCACGACCGGTATTTAGGGAGAATATTTCTAGAATGAAGAAATATGGGAGTGTTATACTAAATATTTTTTTGTCATCCAATTTTTAATTTCCCGCAACATAATAAAAACTATAATTGAAATCGTTTTTTTATTACTTTATCTATTTCTTCATGGTGTACATGACCAAATCGACTCATTTTGACTGGGGGTTGACGTTTCTTTTAAATTGACAATACAAACAAACAGGTTCGATTGTTCTGTGTTTGTAAGTAAGTGGAAATACCATGTTGTGTAGGCAACGTAAAATTTTCGCTGGAATTTTTTGATTTTTAACGTGTCTTATGGGAAAATTTATACATGAGTGAAATATTTCTTATAATTTCTGATTTTTCACTTTCTTCATTACCTTTCTCCGCAGAGCTACCTCCAAGCGCCCCCAGGTAATTTTAGTGCCAGAATTGATTTCGGAATCCTCGAAAACCCCCGCGTAATGATTTTCGGCTAATTTTTATGGACACTACAATTTTCCTCCCAATCACCCCCCGGGCACCCCCGCAGAGCGACCTCTGAGCACACTCGGGTACTTTTAATGCCAGAATTGAATTCGGCATTCCTAAAAACCCCCGAGTAACAATTTTCTAGCGATTTTTCCGAGTTTCCAGACGTTCTTATAATATTGCAAGTAACTATGCAATTGCAAAATACATTTATTGCACCAGAATGCATTTATCGAAAAATAGCAAAACCTATATAGACTTTTTTCCTGGGAGCTTTCTAAACACAATGCAGAAAACCGCATCTCGATATCTGCTGGCGTTAAAAATTTCCGATTGATTGTCTAACTTCCCTGGACTAAGAAAGGAGTTTTTTGTCGAAGATTTCCTCCTCTTTATCCTTATCATCAAAAAACAAAATTTTCTTTTTTCAGTAATAACAATTGCAATTTTTATTTGCAGAAAAAAATCGACATGACACATTTCTTATATGTGTGTACTATTTTTCGCAGAAAACTTACTTCTTGATTACACGATAGGTAGATTTTTAAAATGTCTTTTTTGTTTGCTAAGTAAAGAAACTTACTAAGCAAATCCGACTTTGTACGTGGACTTAAAATTGCATTAGAATCAACATTTTTTAAAAACTTTTTCTGAAATATTTCCCTTTAATAATTTGGGACTGACTTCGCCTTTTTAGTTTAATTCCAGCGTTACAAGTGCAAAAGTTTTGGCTAACCAGAACTCACAAGAAATTTTTTATAGAAATTACCGGTTTATTTTTATTTTGTGTTTTAAAATAATTAATTTTGACCGTGACTTTAAACATTACCTTAACTAGATTAACATTTAAAATGACTTAATAAATATTAATTAATTTAAGCAAAAAATAAATAAATAAATAAATAAATAACCAAAAATAGTGTGTTTTAAAGAAACAGGTTCCAGGTTATATACTGCTGCAAAAACAGTCAACTGGTACTAATGACCTTGTAGATCAACTAAAAAAATACTTAATCAAAAACAAACATGAATGTTTTGGTCATAAATCTGTCACCATTTCCAAAATACCGGTTGACAACGAAATTACTACCAAGCGTATTTTTTTCTTGAATAAATATAATACAATAAAACAGACAGGTTTTAAATTTTAGGATAATATATTTTACTATTGCATCAGATGCCGATGTTATACATATCATCTGCCTGTCACTTCCGGTTTAACCGGACACAGCATAAATTTTGTATTTTAAATGAAACACCACCATATTTATTTGTTTTCGAAAAAATGGTAATTGAAAATTTTCAAACGACCGCATAATATGCAGTTATATGGAAAAAAGAAATAAACATTATAAAACTGCCCTTTACCTCTTCTAATTCCGGCTTTGCCGGAATGTGCGGCGGAAATTTAGTCTTACGTATTAGATTAAAATTAGACCTTTCGACATTTTCAAACACCATTTTTTTAAACCCATCAAAGATTGACATATATTATAATAAGGATTTAATATTGGAAATTATTTGCAAATTTCAAAGTTTAAAAAATATACTGGGTGTTTCATTTAACATATAATTTTTCATTTTCACATATAATTCGCGACACTTCCGGTTAAACCGGAAATGATCGGTAGATGCTATTATATCTAAAATTGGCATCTGGTGGCACTTTATATCTTCCTAAAATTGTAAAGCAAAATGTTTTCATTCAAGAAAATAAATGATTTGGTAGGTACTGATTTTGTTGTGTTAGTGTACGAGAAGGTGGGTAGATACCCACTAGCGAATACCATACTTACATAATTTTCCATAGAACTTGCTGTTTCCAAAGGTATCCTCCTACCAGGTTTAACAATTGATAAATAATAAAGTCCACCTGGTAACCTACAGTACCTCATTATAGGTTTTTCGAATTTTGGAACTAACCTACAAAGCAAAATATTTATATAGTGGTTGTAGTAATTTTTAAACTTTATCACACCGGAGAAAGTAACAGTCCACAGTACAGAATATCTTCTGTCATGTGACTAATGTATATTTAAAACTTTGTGGGTAGCTTCCTTTTGGCGAGTCAGACAAAGCTTCTTTCTACGACTCTTCTAGAAACTGCTGCTATTTGAAGTGGACGACATATTGTTTTGTTAGAAATACATACTTCATTTTAATACATTTGTAAGCTGTTTTGATGAGAAATTCAAAAAACATTTGGTGCGACAAAAATACTGCCATCACCTTGTCCAACGCCCCGAACCGTATTGGCATTGTCTTCTATGGCACGACGCAACCTTAGAAAAATGTAAGTCAAATCACGGATGACAATCGCCCAACGATTTGCTCATAAAACGGTGGACATTCTCTTCTGCGTTAGATAACACATGATAAATATGGAGAGCAGAAGAAGTAAACTTATCTATAAAAATTGGTAAATCCCACATAGCTCGTCGGTGATTATTTATGTTTTGGTATTTTTTCGTTGGGAGTACTTATCTTGCTAGAAAATGGGACCACTTCGGGCCAGGTCCCGGGGTATAGGAAGCTGAGCCTGCTCAGCCCTTTTGACATTGACCTCTATTAACTTGTGGATCGCCTGCAACAAAAAAGAAAAAAAATATTAAAAAAAAAACAAAAAAATTAAAAAATCAATCTACGTTTCGCTGGCAAGTCGGCCACCGTTTGTCAAGATGAAATGACAAGAACAATATAATGAAAATTTATACTAAATTTTGAGATATTTTGCTTTTAAAAATTTAGGAAATTCTGAAAGCCTTATTACTGTTTATGACGTTTTGTCATAAATGACATATTAGTTTGTTTGACTGGTATATTTAAAATTTTAAAAAGACAAGGAAGGTAGTATAGTGTATTAATTGATTTAAAGTTTACCTGAAATTACTTCAGCATCAAGCATAGGTAACCATATATTACTTAAATCAACAGATATTGATGCTACATGTTTATCTTAATTAAGTAAAATAAATGCACTTGTCTTTATTTTAGGTTTTTTTGAACAAGTTTCCTTTGTTAAAATGCTAGAAGCATTCCAGTTTATTATGTGGTTGTTATCAAATGTGTGTTGACAGATTTTTTATTTGTGCAATTCTGTGTTTTTTATGTATGTTCTATGTTTTTTTTTATGCATTTGGATAATGGTTTGGAAGTTTCATCTATAAAATTTATTACATTTACAAGGGATTTTATAAATTAGATTTTTTGTGTTTTCGTTTATATTGTATAATTTTGTTTTTTTACTTGAGATCTAATAGTGATTTAAAGATGGTACGATTAACAACTCTATTACCTATTCGTTGAATCTAATTTAATAAGCCAGGAATATGAAAATAGATTTGTAATAGGTCTGCTATATTTTGGTTTTGTCTTAAATTTTGTTATATAAATTATAAAAAGCATTTGTTTATAAAATCAAGAGGATAATTATTTTGAACTAAAATATCTTTTAAACATTTTTTTTCGTTTTCTTTGTTTTGATCAGAACAAAATATTTTAATTCTATTAAAGAGACTTTTTTTATTAGAATGTCGAAAAAAGGAAGTTGTGAGTTTTGTTCTGTTTCTAAAGTGAGATGAATAGTGGGTTCTTGTGTATTAATGTGTGTTAAAAATGATTTAGACAATGTTTGTCGTGTTGATAAATAGGAAAAATATTATTTTATATCTCCACCAAACTAGAGCCTTATAATGATAACTTTGTACAAAATTGGATATTTAGTTCAAAATAATTATTCTCTTGATTTTATAAACAATGATTTCTAAAATTTTAACAACCAAATTTAAGACAAAATTCAAATAAACCTATTACAAATCTTTTTTACCATATATTCTTGGCTTATAAATAAAATTTAACGAATAGGTAATATTGTATTATTCGTACCATCTTTAAAACACAAAACATTATTAGATCTTAAAGTAACAAAAACAAAACTATACTAAACGAAAACACAAAAAATGTCATTTAAAAAAATCCTTGTAAATGTATGCCAAAAGCATAAAAGAACATAGAACATATATTAAAAATACAGAATTCACAAATAAAAAATCTGTCAACCCGCATTTGATAACAACCACATAATAAACTGGAATGTTTCTAGCATTTTAGCAAAGGAAACTTGTTCAAAAAAGCGTAAAATAAAAAAAGTGAATTTATTTTATTAAATAAAGATGAACGTGTAGCATCAATAATGTTAATTTAAGTAATACATGGTTACCTATACTTGATGCTGAAGTAATTTCAGGTAAACTTTAAATCAATTAACACACTATACCACCTTCTTGTCTTTTAAAAAATTATAAATATACCAGTCAAACAAACTAATATGTCATTTATGACAAAACGTCATAAACAGTAAAAAAGCTTTCAGAATTTCCTAAGTTTTTAAAGCAAAATTTTTCAAAATTTAGTTTAAATTTTCATTTTATTGTTCTTCTTATTTCATCTCTTGCCACCGAAACGTAGATTAGTTTTCTTAATTTTTTGGGTTTTTTGTTTTTTTTTTCTTTTTTCTTGCAGGCGATCTGCAAGTTCATAGAGGTCAATAGAGCTGAGCAGGCTCAGCTTGCTATACCCCGGGACCTGGATCGAAGTGGTCCCATTTTCTAGCAAATTTCAAGGTAAGTACTCCCAATGAAAATATACCAAAACATAAATTCGCCACAAAACTATAGAACATATTTATTAATGTCCGACGAGCTATGTGAGATTTGCCAATTTTTATAGATATGTTCACAGCTTCTGTTCCAAAGAATTAGCATATTATCCCTTTCCTAGCGGCTCCCAATGGAGTAACACGAAGTGTCTTAGAATTTATCAGATTAATTCCAAATAAGAGGTCACAGCCGCTGACTGAGTTTGCCATTCTTTTTGAAATTGTATAAGTCAAGTTTTTAAAATAAATACCTATCTCTAATATCCAAATGAAAGTTCCATCCGTGCTTCTTTAGATCACATCTTTTCACAAATCCAGGAACCAACATATTTCTGATCTGCGAACCCAGTTTGCTACCTATCTCGACTCTGTTAAAAAACTTATGTACCATATTGGCGGCAAAATACTTTCTAGAGTATTTTGTCAGAGTACCAGCTCCATAGATACGTTCGTCATTAGTACGACAGTTGCTATCAACGACAAGGCGTCCTAAGAAGATTTCAAAATAAATTAAAAAATAGTGTAGCTATCGAGATAGTAATTATTCCTATTAATGACGGATTTAGACATTTGCCACCAGTGGGCTATTCAAATTTTGCCGCCCAAAGTTTATTTTTCGCTAAGATGACCATGACTACGGAGAAGGTTTGCCGTACAAACAATTGCCTTTTTACTGACAACTCTGCACAATATTAACATAAACATTTGATTTCACTTTTTATTTTGTCTGTATTTGATAGTTTTTGTTGTTATTAACTTTTGATTTCCAAAAATGGCCATGTAATATTTGGTTTTTAGATAATCACCTTATAAGACTATTTATTTATAACCATACACTAACAGACCAAAGGTATTGAAATCTTAAAAAAAAACAGATATTACCGGCCCTGAGTGCTATAGTATCTAGAGAAGTAGTACTGAATGATGTGTGGTTTTAACAGAAAGGATGCCCCGCACATAGTACTCGGGACGTTCAAAATCTACCAACACAAATGTTTAAAAACAAAGTTATCGCAAACGGCAATCCTGTAAATTGGCCAGCTAGTTTCCCTGACATTACATCCTTCGATTTTTATCTTTGGGGATATGTTAAAAATGAAGTGTACGAGTTTGAATCCCCTGCAACTACTGAAACAATTAGAGAACAAAGTTCGCGATGTCTTGAATAATTTAAATAGAAACACCTTTTGCAAGGTAACTAGAACTGTTTTGAAAAAAAATGTGAATAAAAATTGATAGAGCAATAGTTAAGAACTTGATATATGATATATGATATATAGTAATTGTTTGTATGGCAAATGGCTTCCGTAGTCATGGCTAAGTGCTATGCATTATTTTAAAGGAAAGGAAAATGTTTTAGTTTAAGCGAAAGAACAAAATAGCCACCATAAGAAATAAAAGTTGATGATGATTTCTTAGAACCGAAACGTCAGAATTAAAACTGAATGCAGGGATGCCTTGTCCTTAAAAAGTTGTATAATGTTTTTACAGGTTTTTAAAATATTTTGAAATATATATATATATATATATATATATATATATATATATATATATATATATATATATATATATATATATATATATATAATTAATTTAATTTACATGTATATAAACTTAACCTCGAAATATCAATGAAGTTTTTCGTACGGCAGAACTAAATGTTGTATACAATTTTATTTGCAAACCTTAATTTCTGCCGCAAAAACTCGAACGTTTTATTGAAAGTAATCCTACATATCCTGTCAAACAACTTTAACACTTTCAACTTTGACTTTGGCTTTAAATTTTGGAAATAAAAAAACGAGCAGGGAAATGAGAACGGAAAACGTTTTTCCCGCCGAGGCAGGAATATGCATTGCCGGTTTCGATAAGATGTAAAAGTACAGAAATGTGACCAAAGATTTTAAAGAGTCTGTAGTATCAACATTACATATCCCGTTAAAAATAATAACATATAACCATTTGAGACGAAAAATAAATTATTACTGTCGAGAGATTATATCTTGAGACAGTAATTAAATTTCCTGTCGGGGATAATATACTATTTTATTTTTAACCGTAATTTTAAATTAAAAAAATTCTTGACATTAATTATTTCATTGTTGTTTGATCATATTCGGGAATATTCTTTCAACGCGTGTCCTTTCTGACTTATTGGGGTTATTAACGGATCTTCTTCGACTAGCCTGTGGGGCTCATCCCCTACACTGCGTCGTCGGAGCCGTTGTTTTTTTCCGGCTAGCTCCTGGGTCGGGAGCACGGCTCTTTTGCCCCGTGACTGGTGGAGATTGTGGGCTTTGTCACTAGTTACACTCGGGTCACTGAGTATCCAGCCCTAAATCCTGTGTTTCCATGGTCTCTCTGGTTCAGTTATACAGACTTCTAGTCGATTTTATTGGCGCTCTGATTGACCCTTAATTTATCCCCAAGGAGCCACGCCTCAACCACGGCTCCGCCAAGCCGTGATTACTCCCTCGAGTTCATTGGCTACTCCTAACCAGTTCCCGTTATTTTAACAGTTATCCCCGCTGGCAGCAGCTAATGCCACACCTGTATTCTGCTATTATCCCGGGTGCTTCTTCGGGAATCGGGCAGCGACCGCGGTTCTTTCAGGTTAACTCCTCTTCCTTGCACTCCCCTATTACTTCTGCCAAATTTTCCGGCGATTCGGCGGCGGTCAACCACGGAGGCTTTCCCTTCTACGTGGTTTCTCGCTTGCTCCCTCGGGATCCTATGGAAAACCCCCCTTAGTTCTCCGGCAGCTCCTTCTAAACACTTCCCTAACATTTCCTGAAAGTCTCCCGGCTTTTCAAACTCGGTGAGATTCTATCACGAACGTCGTCATTATAGTCTTCCCCAATTTGCCCGAAAAATTATACTTACTACACTCCGCGATACTATCTTCGTCTCTTCGTACGTTGGGAGCAAGGCGCCGTCCGACCTGGTGCAATGTGGCGGCCTCCTTACTCCAACCAAAATTTGATGTTTCGATTTTTCTTTTATAAATCACTAGAGCGCCGCTCTCCACTACTGGGCGGCTTCTCCAGGTCTCCGTCGTACTCCAAACAAAAATAAAACACCAAAGACCAGCTTTCAATGGGCCCCGACTCCACGACGACCCACTTTCTACTCGATAACTCCAAAATGCAGAACACTATAATAGCGGATAAATTCCCAGAGCCATTGCTGCTGGTTAAACCTGGGAAGGCCGGCACACTTTAGGCGGCGCTGTCCCGGTATTGAGCCCAATTGGCTACAATGACCACCCAACATCGACTGTCCTCTGGCGATTTCCGCTATTTATAGGGATCCTGTAACAGTGTCATCAAGTTTAAAAAATACTTAAACATCAAGTTATTAACGGTTTTTAAATTATAAACAGGACGGAAAGTATGAATTCGGGAAATGGGAAAAGGAAATGAAAAGACAGTAATGTGACATAATAATAAAAAATATTATGACCCGAAAAATGGACGGGAAATGTAAGGACGGGAAATGGGGACGGAAAATAAAAAGATAGAAATATAACATTTTCAAAATTTTAAAGAATCAGTCAACATTCCATCTATGGTTAAAAATAAACCTATCTAAATATTATTACGCCTGAAATTAAAGTTAATTTATGCCGCGAAGTTAACCTTAACAAAAAATGTAAAATGTTTGTTTTTAAACATCTGATTAGTCACCTAATTGGTTGTTTTAAACCTATATATTAAATAAATACCAATTTTAACGTTTTAAAATAATTTAATACTTTTAGACAACTCTACGTTTCTTTTAAGCATCATAAACTAAATTTTGAAATCCTTGATTTGCTCTTTTACATCCTTGATCTTTCTTCTATTCATAATAGACAGAACAGAGTAAATTTACGCACGTTCTTTTATAAACTCTGCGTTGTTTTCAAGCTTTTTTAAATCATTTTGCAGAAATCTGACAAACTTATATCCGATAAAATAATCTGGCTTTTCTATATTTTGATTTCTTTTATATTAAAAGGCTTTGGCTCATTAGGAAGGAAGGGGAGATAATCGGCCTTTTCACTTTTTTAAAATTTCAATTAGCTGGGTTCCTTGAGAATAAAAAGATGTGCTTTTTCCTTTTTTTTTAAGTTTAACACTCTGTATCTTAGAAAGTATGCATTTTCTGACCAATTTTTATAATAAAAAAATGTTTTCAATAAGAAATCACCTTCTGAAACTTGACCGTGCATTTTTCGAACAACCTGTATACATATTTGGTTGCAAAAAAGTTACGGGGTTTGTGACCCTTAAGCATCCGAGTGGTGGAAAATTTAATGTTAGTTTATAAACAAGAAAATTCTTAAAGTTGTGTTGAGTGGAAAACTTAAGGAAAAGCAAAATTAATTTTGCTGATTTTTTAGGCTGGATTTAATGCTCGAACGGCGCTGACATCGGCCGAACGTAGCCTATGTCAGTAAAAATATATGATCAACTACCTACACTGCAGAGCTGATAAACTGTTACCAAGGAAGTTTGAATGTGAATGGTTTAGAACAAAATTGTCCAGGCGTGCAGGGCAGCTGGAATAGGGGAAAAGGTCCTTCGGAGTTTGCACAATGAATAGTGGGTCAGGTCGGGACTTCCATAATTCTTTGCTACCATGTATAAAGTTTATATCATCAAATGTCAAAAAACTAACTATACTTTCACTGTTTTTTTTTGTTATAAAATATTTAAAATTATTGTGTAATATTGAATTTTATATCATTTGATTTAATTTGGAAAGAATATATTGCGCCACTTTACAGCCTTCTATTTAAATGGTCAATATTATATAAATATACAGGGTGGCCCATTAGTGCGAGGAAGTCCAATATATCTGTTGTTAATAGAAATACGAGAAAATGTTTTATACAAAAGTTATAGGATCCGTAGAAGTACACATTCTAAAAATATTTGATTGTATACAGGGTGTCCCAAAAAAGCGAGGCAGCATAAAAGTACTATTTTTTAAATAGCAGTACCCAATTTTTTATTCAGAATTGAATTAAGTAGGAAATTCTGCGTATAACACAATATTTTAATTTATTGATTTTTGCGGTGTTGACATGCTATTTACAATTTACGAAAAATTTTGAAAAAAAACAGCCTAAACAAAAAAGCCGCCGAAAAAATAACTGATTTAAAAATTATAATACTTTGTCATGTTTCTCTCAACATCACGGATGATTTTTTAAAAGAAAACTGGCTTTCACTTGCACAGGGTGTTTTTTACGACGGTGCCAATATTGCAGTTTTTAAAGTAACATAACTTTATTTTTTTAAATTCTTAATTATAAGTTATGTTCCAAAATGGGCTATTTTGCCACAAATTTCGATTTTAATGGAAAAAGCACAAATATCGTTGTTTTCTGTTTTTTTTTTTTTGATGGTAGGCCATGAATTTAACAAAAGCGGCTATTATTTCACGTCAAAAGTATTTTTATTACTTTATAGTTTTAATCTGTCATTCTTACAGTAGTTAAACTGATTCTAAAAAAATAATGAATTTTTCTAAAGAAGAACTTGTTGATAGGTATAAGAGAAGTTTTGAAAAATATTCACAACAATATAATAATTAAAAAATTATTTTAAACTTTAGTATTTTATTTTATTTTAACAACAAAGTACATAATATAAGTAACATAAACGAACATAAAACATAAAAACAATAACGAAATAAAATAACGTTAAAAAGAGACTATAAACAACAGGTAGACGTCAAAAAGACTATAATAAATGTTCGATATGGCCGCCGTTATTATTCAAACAAGTCTCAATGCGTTCTTCAAAAGATCGATTAACTTCGTTAAGCATATTGTTGCTGATATTTCTAAAAACTTCTCTTATACGTTGCTTCATATCTTCCTTAGTGGTTGGAGAGATTATATAGACATGATCTTTATTGATATTACCCCATAAAAAGAAGTCCATTTTTGTAATATTAGGCGAACGAGGGGGCCATGAAAATGGCCCACCTCTTCCTATCCATCTATTAAGGAAAGCATTGTTCAGATGTTCGTGAATTGTTGCTGTATGATGGACTGGAGCCCCGTCGTGTAAATACCACATCCTTCCCTTAACGTAGCTTGGTAAGGCGTTGGTCAGGCGTGGCAAGTCATTTTGAAGAAATTGCAAATAAAATTGACCGGTAACTCGTTCCTCAAAAAAGTAAGGATCAATTATATAATTTCCAATTATGCCACCCCACACATTTAACGACCACCTTGTTTCACTGTGAGTTCTTATAAAATGTGGATTTGTTGTTGAGTAGTAGTGGAAATTATGACGATTTCCATTTCCATTTTTGTGAAAAGTGGATTCATCGGCGAATAACACATAATCAAAAAAATGTGTATCTTGTTCAATTTGTTGTTGGGCCCATTCACAGAAAAGTACTCTGGCACCATAATCCTGGTCATTTAACTCCTGCATAAGCTGGATGTGGTACGGATGCATTTTGTTATCATTTAGAATTCTCTGAACTGTTTGCCGGGTTATATCAGTTTCATTTGCAATTGTCCGTTGTGAGATATGCGAATTCTCTGTAACTTTAACTAAAGCAGTCAAAGAATTTTCTCTCGAGTTAGCAGTTTTAGTTCTATGGGTCTTTTCGTAATCCACTTTTCCCGTCCGAACAAAACGATCTAACAGTTTTTCAAATGCCTCCTTTCTTGGCTGCCTTCTTTCAGGAAAAGCTTCATGGTAAAGTCTGGTAGCTAATAAACAATTCTTGGCTCTTGCGCCCAATATAAAAACCATATCAACAAGTTCTTCTTTAGAAAAATTCATTATTTTTTTGACCGCTTTGTCTATAAGAATTATGTATTCTTCAGATAATAAAGCTCTATTCTTCTATTCTTAGTTTAACTACTGCAAGATTAAAAATATAAAGTAATAAAAATACTTTTGACGTGAAATAATAGCCGCTTTTGTTAAACTCATGGCCTACCATAAAAAAAAAGCAACAGAAAACAACGATATTTGTGCATTTTCCCTTAAAATCGAAATTTGTGGCAAAACGGCCTATTTTGGAACATAACTTATAATTAAGAATTTATAAATCATAAAATACTTAACAACATGGCGTATTAAAATATAGGGTGTTCCATTTAAAAAAATAAAGTTATGTTACTTTAAAAACTGCAATATTGGCACCGTAAAAAACACCCTGTGCAAGTTAAAGCCAGTTTTCTTTTACAAAATTATTCTGTCATCCGTGATGTTGAGAGAAACATGACAAAGTATTATAATTTTTAAATCAGTTATTTTTTCGGCGGCTTTTTTGTTTAGGCTGTTTTTTTCAAAATTTTTCGTACATTGTAAATAGCATGGCAACACCGCAAAAATCATTAAATTAAAATATTGTGTTATACGCAGAATTTCCTACTTAATTCAATTCTGAATAAAAAATTGGGTACTGCTATTTAAAAAATAGTACTTTTATGCTGCCTCGCTTTTTTGGGACACCCTGTATACAATCAAATATTTTTAGAATATGTACCTCTACGGATCCTATAACTTTTGTATGAAACATTTTCTCGTATTTCTATTAACAACAGATGTATTGGACTTCCTCGCACTAATGGGCTACCCTGTATATAAATATCCATAGAAAAATTATATTACTGTTTTTTTTTCCACAGAATTTTCTAGCTGTAAGTAACTTATATCCTAAGATTCTGGTTGTACATTACAAAGTGAAAATTTTTATAACTGCTTTTTAGGCATATACTTTTCACTAATAAACAAGATCCATCAGTTCCTTTTTGACCTCCGATCAGTGAAGTGCTCGCGATAAAAAAAACTACATAGTTTTTTACGGGAAGGCGGCTAAAGGCGCTGTATCAACAGCTTTTGCCATCGGGGATCGAGGAGAAACTCAAGCCAAACGATGGAGTCCTTCTTCTGCGCTGTGAACGAAGATTCCTATACCTGTTCCTTTCTGAGGGCCCCACGCACGAGGGATTTTCCTAATGGCGGAAGATGGTTGCGCGCTCAACAGGGAGGGGCAATACTGACAGAAAACGGTTATGCGTGATAACAGAAGCAGCCTCTGGTCGGACGGCTATTGTTTGTGCCCTGCATCGATAATTTTTTTTTTTTGTAAAGAATTTAAGTTTTGGAAAAGTTCGGAATTTTTGGGAGTTACAGAACCCGACTATCCAGAAGTTCCATCTACAAAGCCTGGGAAAGCTCACGTTGATAACAACGTGTGTCTGGAAAGGGGAGACCTGACTGAACGTCCACCGACAGAGGTCAAGAAAAGTAAAAGCAACAAGATCCATGAGACAGGATGACAATGGTTAAAAATGTTTAGTAACCTTTGGTAAATATCCATTGTAACAATATCCGTTAAATATTATGTGCCTACAGTATGTCGACCTTAATAATTTAATAATGTAAGTTTAAGAAAGTACTTTATTATTCAATTAATGGGATCGGTATTTATTAAAACTTGCCTGGTCCGCCCAGTAATTGATAATTTTAACCCTTTAAAAAGATGTACTAAATTATTAAATGAATATGAGTACCTACTAAGTGTAAACCCTATTTTTTTTAATGATCCACAGAAATAATCAAACATTGTGGTATTAATCTAAAGATTAGTTAAGTTTACCTTACTCTTCTCACTGCTATTGCCTATAAAATATTCATTTTCTATAATGTATAATTGATATATTGTTATTTATTCGGTTACCTAACGTTGCGTCTCATAGAAAGCACCTTATTTTAATATAAGAAATACTAACCTAAAGTAAAAAAATAGGTTATGTTACCCTTGAACAAAACCATACAATCTTTAGGCATTCTGTTACAATATTATAAGTAACAAACAATAAGCACAAAATTATAGTCACATTTTAATAAACACTAATCACTAAAATAAGATGGTTTTTATCAATTCAAAAGACTTCTGCACCCACAAAATAAAATCACACAAGGAAAACAATTGAAATTAATACGGCGCAAACGATCACGAAACACGTAACTCGCTTGGAAGGGTTGATGAGACGAGAGCACCGGTACGGACGGCTAGGCGCTGGTTGGTTTCATACGCGCCGTACCGCGCCGCGCCGCGCCATCGCCCACGAAAACGGTTCTACAGCTCTGATCAAAGTATAATGTGTTGCCTACCAAAAAAATTAATTTAACAGTGTGTAGGTAGGCAACACATTACAAAACTTCGTGGAATTTTGTTACTGCGCAGAATCATAAGGACCCCTTAATGACAGTTATTTTCATAGTGGGCCGGACATTTTTGATCGAGTAGGCCATAGCATTGGGCTTTCATAAACCTTTAAACTTCCTTGACTGTTACGCGCTCTGCATTGAAATTGATAATTCATTTTAAATAATATAACTACGTTTGACCGATGACAGCGCTGACCATCGGTCGAGTCAAGAGTCGAGCTCTAAATTCAGCACTATTACTTTATGGATTTCGGTAACTAAGTTTTACGTGACCAAAAGCCTGCTCTTGTCTCGAAGATAATTAAGGAACGTAGTAGTAGTATTCTAAATCAAGTGACGTAACTTGTGCAAATAAACTATTAATTAAAACAAAAATTAAACAATATATGAGTACAAACTTGCTTTTTGCACGAGGCAAAGTGTTGACAAAATAATGTGATATCACATGCCATTTTTTTTAAGTTATTGTCTTTATTTATTGGTACCACTTTTCATAATGAAAATTTTATTTAAAATTACTACTTTAAAATAAAATTTAGTTATTTTTTTTAATAGATCATAAGACGTTTGTAAAAAATCGAGAAATTAACAAAATGGTTTTTAGTAAAACATTTTGGGTGCACAGAAAAAGGTAGGAAAAACCGCTAAAATTGGCCATTTTTAAAAAAATCCTAAATTGGACTCTTTTAGAGTTGAAAGGTGAACGGAAAATGATTGTTTATACTAAAAACGGGCGAAAAGAGGATGCTGAAAAATTGTTTTCGACCTAATTACAATTTAAAGTTCATGACTAGCCCTTTAATTTTGTTGTCAGACTAAAACGCCGCGTGACAACAAGTGTTGCTGAGATCCAATATTGTTCTTTTGGTATGGTAATTTACGTCATTGAGAGCAAAAGTGGAAAATCTATCGCGTTTCTTCAACCGATTTAAAATAAATCTGTTTAAAGGATAATAATATCGTCAAAATCCATTATAATTACCACAAAAAAACCTTTTACAAAAAAGGGTTAAAGCTCTTAAAACTTTTTATTATGGAATGTAATACAACAAGATATTTAGTGATTAGGTATTTTGTGGACAATATTTCCAGTTTATAAAGTAGTAAGAAAAGTAAACTTTTGGGTTTTAATTAGCTATGCATTGCATGGTCTATATTTTAAAAAATAGATAAGAAACTATTAAAATTAGTGAGGCCACTTAAAGTGTCCCGAGGTCATCGAAAGACGGAGGATTTTCGTTTCTCGACCAACATTTTAATGTACAGGGTTATTCATTTTAAAGTAAACAGGGCTTAATTTTTGAACTTCCCTGTACTTAATTTAAAAAACGAATATAGCCATTTCGTGTATTTTTTTCGTAGAATTCAATAATCTTGATGAAGTTTATAATTTTTAAATATAGATTTAGTTCATTAATTTAATTTTAGAATATTCTTATTTGTATTTATAATCTAATCAGAAAAAGATTTGAAACAAAAACAAAAGAGTTACAGCAGGAGTGGCGTATTTTTAAATGAAATACCCCGTATATTTTTATATCAATAAATAGAGATTTTCACTAGGAATTCGGTGATATAGAGGTTGCTGGGTTTATTTCCTGCGGTTCTGCTGCAATTGACTAATAACTGTATGATACTATAAGGATAGTTTCACCTTAAAAAACCTGGCTGCCACAGGTCACAGGTGGTTATTTGTCAAAGTCAAGAATTTTAAAAATACGTTTATTACTTTTTGGAGTAGTTTTATAATGAGGTTTTCATTAAAAGAACGGTTCCAAATTATATTATATGCTAAAAATGATATGATATATCTATTTCTGAACCAAGCAGCAAAATTAAGATAAATGGAAAAAATTAAAATACAAAACGAGGTAAAGTATGGTGGTTATAAAAACATTTATAACAAAAAGTTATACTATTACTAATATTTTAAATGTTTTATATGAGCTCCGTTATTTTTAAAACATGACCTATAACCCCGCCTTGGCCTTCTAAGCTCGCCGATATTATTTGAGGTTCTTGGTTAAGACGATTAATTTTATTTACAATTTTTTTTCTCATTTCTTCCGTGTTTTTGTTCCCATTTTGACGAACGACATTCTTCAAGTGACCTCATAGAAAAGTGTTCAAAACTGTAATATCTGGACTATTAGGTAGCCATCTAATAGTGCCATAACTTTCAATCCACTGATTGTATCGGCGATTGAGATACTGCACAACTTGACGAACAGCTTGAGGCGGCGCTTCGTCTTGTTGCCAAATTATCTTGCGATACGTTTCGAGTGGCAATTCTTCTAAAATATCCTCAATATCATTTTCAAGAAGATTGAGATATCTTTTTCCAGTTAAGGATTTCTCATAGATTATTGGCCCGACCATTCTATTGTTAAGCACACCACACCAGACATGAAGAGGAGACCTCCCTTGGTATTTAATCTCTTGAAATTTCCTGCGATTTTGTCTTGCCCAGCTGTGCGTATTGCGCCGGTTAAACATTCCCGATGTGATGAACGTAGCTTCATCCTTCCAAAGAATCGTTTGAAACAGGGTAGGATCGTCATCTTGTTCATGGATTAAAATTTGGGAAACAAATTAAAAGCGAAGTTTCTTTTGTTCACGTGTTAAATGCTGCACTGGAAGAACGTGATATGGAAGATACTTAAAATATTTCAGTGTTCTCTGAACCGTCGCATAGGTTACTCTTCGTCTTGCAGGGCCATACCTCAAGTCTCTAACTGCGTCAGTAATTGACTTCATGGGATACAAAGTAAAATAATTTAGAATAGCTTGATCCTTTTTCTAATATGTAACGGTTTTGTTTCTTCGAATAAGAGCTTCAGTTTTAAAATCGTTTTTACTGATATATTTCGGTGGAAATTTGCAACATATCTTCGTTGTGTTTCCCTGGCATTTTCTTCACATTTATAATAAAGAGTTATAATTTGAAGCCGTTTTTCTGATGAAAACCTCATTATAAAACTACTCCAAAAATTAATAAACGTATTTTTAAAATTTTTAGTTTGACAAGTAAGCACCTGTGACCTGTGGCAGCCAGGTTTTTTCAGATGAAACTATCCTTATAGTATCATGCAGTTTTTAGAAAATTGCAGCACAACCGCAGAAAATAAACCCAGCAACCCCTATATCACCGATTTCCTCGTGAAAATCTCTATCTATTGATAAAAATATATACGGAGTATTCCATTTAAAAAATACGTCACCCATGCTGGAACTCTTTTTTTTAGTTTCAAATATTTTTCCGATTAGATTATTGAATTCTACGGAAAAAAATACAAGAAATGGCTATATTTGTTTTTTTTTTAACTACAGGAAAGTTCAAAAATAAAGCCTTGTTTACTTTAAAATAAATAACCCTGTACAATACATACAAAAACATTATATAGAAATAAGATTTTCAATTAGAATTCAATTAAATAGTATATGGTCCCATCTTTTACCTGGCACGAATCGCGTTACTCAGGAAACATAACGACTCCGTAGGAGAAGAACCACAAGAAGTAACCACAACATCGAGTTGTATTTAAAAGATTATACAGCGAATAAGTACTTATAAGACCGCTCGGTGTTTTTGGGCTTACTATTTTGTATGACCATTTTCGCTTATGGTAACGAGCTACTACCAAATCTCGTTTTATTTGTCATCATAAGTTTGACAGTAAAAATAATTCTATGACATAAGATGAAGTGTACATATATGTAGCTATGGTATACAGTAGCAAAATCAAACCACCAGGCCAGGTAGCATAAACGATTATCAAAGGTAGCATGCATGATTATCATCTATTTATCACTCACTTAATGTAGGGAAAAATACACTATAAGTTGTATCATCGTTTGAGGAAAACACCTAATAAATACTTGAAAGTGTTAGGCAATGGTATGGTCTCGATAACACTAAAGTCTTGGACTTCCATGTTACACAACGTTTCGGTTGATGATGTATCTTCAACCGTTTTTAAGTGATAACTTTCTTCTCGTAGCCTCTAAATAGTTCGTTGATACCGGTTCAATACCGGGCTTGCAACGTTTCCAGTTATCGCTTGAAAATGATTGGGGGGAAAATTTAACCGAAACGTTGTGTAACAAGTAACAAATAAAGACAATGAAGTCCAACATTTAAGTGTTATTAGAACCTTATAAGTAATCATGATTACTGACTTTCTGAACCATTGCAATATATTTGTTTTGTTGTAACCATAGTTACTGCCTTTTTCAACTAATGCAATACGTTTTTCGTTGATGTGTTTTTGTCGGATAAAAATAAACAGATTATAGTATTCTCCTTTTTAAATAAACAATTGTAAGCGGTACTTATCCACTGATTAAAAATCAAAAGTGTTTCAGTCTCCGGATAAGCTCCGCTTGGTATTTTATTCACTCCGCTTTCATCCTAGATGTAATATTGGAACATACCCCCGGTGGCTTCTGTCGATCAGGCTTGTGAATATGTGGATGGTTAGCGCGTTGTGACGCGAGTATTGTTTTCGCGGGAAAGTTTTATATTTGAATTATTAATGCTTGTAATGCTTGTTTTAGGTATAAAGTGTTATTTTTACCCAATAAAAAAAACATGTCTTAGGGGCCTATTGTCGATTTAAATTTAGTAAACAAATTTTAATTTTATTCTACAACCTGTATTCGATTTCTATATAAATTTGGCGAACATTGTGCTGAACGCGCAATTTTGATCATGAATCAGAGTAGTGCAGTATTAAAGCAAGTCAAAAGAAATGTTAAGCATGTACAAATATCAAATATTAAAAAAGGACATTCTATCGCGAAAATAAATTAATTGGTGAAATAAATTAATTGGAAATGAAAAATGAATAAAGTTTTTAATTAAATGCAATATTTTCTCCGCAATGTTTTTTTAAAATATTTATTTAATTAAGTGCCTGTAGAACCCTTTTTGCTAATAATATAATCATGTTTGCTGTCACTAAAAATGGGTATGTATTCTTATACACTCTTAAATCCATACCTTATTTTTACTTACCATCAAATACCAAACCAGCTTGATTGATAACTTGATAAACCCTGGGACTAATGCTTTTGTCATAAAAAAAGAATATGGCCAGGCAGCTCATCTCCAACATCTTATGTTTGGATTCAAATTTAACATCCGTGATAATATTGGTTTCCAGACAATATTTCCAGTTTATGAAGTAGTAAGAAGAGTAGACTTTGATGTTTTGATTAGCTATGCATTCCATGGTCTACATTATGAAAAATAAATTTAAAAAATTATTAAAATTAGTGATGACACTGAGAGTCTCTCGAGGTCTCTTGTCGGGGAATTCTTGTTTCTTTTCTATGCCTGGATTTCGATGTACAATAACAAAAAATTATAAGGTTGTATAAAAATAAGATTTTCAATTAGAATTAAAAATAGTCAAATGCCCAGACTGTTCCATTTTTGAAACTTTTATAGGGTATCAAAAAGTCACATATGCGTCATGTGTTCTTTTTGGGTCAAACTTAAAATGGTAAATTCAAAATTTAAAAATTTTCGCTCGCTTAAGAGATGCGGAGGAAAATTAATCATCTCCTCTTTATTTTTTGAACGGATCATGAATACTATATTTTAAATTAAAATTGACAGATAAAAATTTTAAGATGGCTGCTGGGCGCCATTTTGGAAAAAAAATAAATGAAAGAGTGGTTTTGTGGCGCATCATTTTGAAGCTTCTGACGAGTACTTTACAACCCTAGAATATAAAGTCAATTCCTTTACTAACTACAAAATGATGTTATATTTAATAATTACCTAAATACATTAATATTTAACTAGATAATTCAAAAAAAATACGTTGAGTTCATTGAAAAGATGCCCGGGAAAAAGGTTGCCTTAAATTTTTTGACACAATAAAAGTCGGTCTGAAATTTCAGGAACATTTTCAAACACAGTAACATTGATATTTCTACAAATATTTGTTAGTCTCTTTGTATA
This sequence comes from Listronotus oregonensis, assembly GCA_019359885.1. Taxonomy (NCBI): domain Eukaryota; kingdom Metazoa; phylum Arthropoda; class Insecta; order Coleoptera; family Curculionidae; genus Listronotus; species Listronotus oregonensis. Next base: position 25,788 of record JAHBCN010009641.1, read on the forward strand.
TCCAATACTGAAACAGTTTTGTACACCTTTTCTTCAAAAGACATAGAAAAACGTCCAGAGGTCAAACCCAGCGAGCGAGCTGGCCATTCCACAGGTTCTTGAGGCCAATCCAACGACCGGGAAATTGGGCATCTAACTAGTTTTCGAACTTGTCTGGAGTAGTGTGGTGGATTCCATCTTGCTAGAATACAATATCCATATCAAATTCATTAAGATTCGCTTTGACGATTTCGGCTGTTAGAGGGTCAATAGTTTTTTTTGGGATATTCTCAATTCCTCTGTTAAATTTTTTTTTGATAAATAGAGGGCCCACAATATGGTTTTTTAATATCCCTGCCCAAACGTTTATTTTTTCTGAATCATAAGTATGAGTTGGCCGGAAGACGTGAGGATTAGTGTTGCTCCAATAAAAATTCGCTTAAATTACCTTAAGAAAAAGTTATTTTAAACAAAATAATGGGGGAAAAGGTAGGATGCCTGGCAATGGTTTCCGTCATAGTTTCTCAGAATTCTGTTCGTCGATCAGGGTCATCTTCAGTTAACAGGTGTACCATTTGGATTTTGTATGGATGATACTGTTAGGAACCACAAGTAAACCTTCGCATCACCTTTCCACCTTGGGTTATTAGTGAAGTATCAATGTCATTCAGAAAGTTGTGATGTCATATAGTTATTCAAGTCAATAAATGTATTTGTTATTACTTTGTTAATTTGTATAAGTGAGTTTAGATCATATCAGTTGGCGACGAGGATAAAGGCAAAATGAGTGGAGAAGAAATTCAGCAAGCTTTACTAAACTTTATTAAAACCCAACAGGAACAGGCACAGAAACAACAAGAACTAATGTTGAAAAACCGAAGATTTTCTGGTAAAATGTTTGCCTCATCTAACCACAGACCTGGTGATGTGAGTGATGAATTTCGAATGGAAACTTTAGGAAATAGCATTACTGAATTTCATTATAAACCCAAAGAACTGGCTTGACCTTTGATTCTGGTAAAAAGATTTGAAAGCTTGTTTGAAGAAGATGCCAAGCAAACCCGACTCTGCAAAGGTTAGATTATTATTTGGAAAACGACGTTAATGCCAGCAATATGTAAATTTTATACTACCAAGTAAAAAAGACATTAATTTTAAAGAAACAGTAAAGAATCTTCATACCATGTTGGACAAAAATTATCGTCTTTCTTTTTAGATATCAGTGCATCAATTTTTAAAAAAGTGAGTCAGAAGATGTTGTCTCATTCGCTTCCAGAGTCAACAAAAGGTAAGTTTTTAAAAAAATCAAAGAAATAACTCCAGTCAATTTAAATGTTTAATTTTGTTTGTGGACTACAATGCAGCAGTGATGGTGAATTCGTTCAAAAATTATCCAAAATCGAGGACAAAAGTGCACAAACTTGCTTAAGATTTAATAATAATTGAGTCTTAAAATCTAAAAGATACTGCATGATTGAAAATGGTAGAATTGAGGTACATAATAATGTTAATTTGGGTCAAAAAAAGACAGTCAATGATAGATGGCCAGCAATCCCGGCTCAAATACAAATACAAAAAAACACAAAATATACAGGACACACAAGTTCCTAAAAAGCCATGCTGGTATTGCGGTGAGTTGCATTATGCTAATATTTTGTTTGAAATTATAAATGCAGCATGTAAGAGAACAGGTCACAAAGAGGGGTTACGCAAGTGGTAAAACCTGTTATTCAGTGAATCATAATCCAAACACAAATAATTTATAACATAAAAATTTGGAACAGAATGTTAAAGAAAATATATAAAGTATTAATTAATGATCACTCAGTAAAGTTACAGGTTGATACTGCTTCAGATATTACAATCATCTCAGAAGAAATATGGAATTCAATTGGAAAACCTTTTGCTTGTCCTACCAACCATATGGCTAGAAATGCTTCTGGTGATACAATAGCCTTAATTTCTGAGTTTCAATGCAACATAACCTTTATTGGGAAAATATATACAGGAAAAGTTATATAGCAAAATTAAACATTTAAATTTGTTAGGGATAATGGATCCCAAGTTGGGTCTGTGGGATGTGCCAATAAATTCAGTTTGACAACATTAAATCAAACTGTATACCCCTTTCTTTAAACAAAAAATCACTAGAAATTGCTTTTCCAGAAGTATTTCAAGATTCCTTAGGACGCTGCACTAAAATGAAAGAGATCTGCAAAGAGTGTAGGTTTTTAAACACCAGCTTCGATCTAGATAAATTAGGAGAACTTGAAAGATTGAAACCTGAATATTATTTCACCTGAAATCGGACGGGCTGCTCCAATAGTTGTAACAAAAAAAAACAAATGGAGATATTAGAATTTGGGAGACTATTCAACCGGACTGAACAACGCGCTAAAGTCACATCACTATCCCTTACCCACAGTAGAAGATATTTTAGCAAAGTTACATGGATGCACAACTTTTAGCATATTAGACCTTTCCGATGCATTTTTACAAATTGAAATAAATGATAGTTCCAAGAAAATTTTGACTATCAATACACATCTTGGCTTATACCAATACAATAGGATGCCTTTTGGTATCAAAGTGGCTCCATCAATATTTCAACAGGTAGTAGATACAATGATATCCGGTTTGCCAGGTACAGCAGCATATATTGATGATATTCTAGTTTCGGGAAAAACAGCTCAAGAACATCAAGAAAATATTAATAGAGTTCTCAAACACATAAAGGATTTTGGTATTCATTTAAAGTTAGAGAAATGTGTTTGGTGCTAACGAAATAAAATATTTAGGATACATTATTAATGAAAACGGAATCCAACCTGACCCATCAAAGACAGACGCAATAAAGAACATGCCTCCACCTCATGATTTGGCTACTTGGTCTCCTTGGAGCAATTAATCATTGGTAAATTTATAAGAAATATGCATATATTGCGTCATCCCTTCGACGAATTACTTAAGAAAAATAGTAGATTCATCTGGAACAAGCAATGTCAAGCTTCTTCCGATAAATTTAAGGACATTCTTCAGTCTAAATTGCTGTTAACGCACTATAACCCGAAACAAGAAATAATTGTTGCTGGAGATGCCAGGTTTGGGATAGGTGCTTGTATTTTACAGATTTCAAGATGGCAATAAAAAGTTTATCCGCATCAAGAAATTAACAGAAGCAGAAAAAAAATATAGTCAGACGAAAAAGAGGCATTATCATTGGTGTTTGTTGTAACAAAGTTTCATAAAATGATTTATGGAAGATTTTTCATTTTATAGATCGACACAAAACCCTGTTGCTGTTTTTGTCAAATAGGATTTGTTTACACAGCAAAACGATTGAAGGGGGCGCTAATTTTAAGGGCATAAATTTTAAAATTGAATATACAAAAACCACTGAATTTGGATATGAAATACTATCTCGATTAATTAACACTAATAATGTAGATGACGAAGAATATGTAATAGCATCAGTTTCTGTTGAAACAGAAGTTTGTCAGGTTTTTGATGAAGTGATAGAATTTCTTCCAATTAATTTTAAAATGATATATAAGGAAACGCAAAAAGATCCAGTTCTCAAACAAGTTATTAATTTTATTCAAAATGGCTGGCCACTAAACAAAAAAGATATTAATGAAGAAGTTTTAGAATATTATGCTCGAAAAAATTCATTGTATATAGTCAAAGATTGTTTGATGTTTTCAAACAGAGTAATTGTTCCCAAAAAGTTTCATGAACAAATTTTAAAACAATTACACCAGGGCCATCCAGGACAAGAAAGAATGAAATCATTGGCAAGAAGTTATGTATTCTGGCCAAAAATTGATAGCAATATTACAGATTTTGTAAGAAATGTATAGCTGTGTAGAAGTTGCAAAACTCCTTAAAAGTTTTACCATCACCTTGGTCTAAACCAAATAACCCTTGGCAAAGAGTTCACTTAGATTTCCGGACCAGGATGGCAATTTTTTTTGTTACTTTCGATTTCTATTCAAAATGGCCAGAAGTGTTTCCTACAAAAACAATTACTTCAACATATACTATGTGTTGGAAACGGTTTTTCACGATTTGGACCACCTGAAACCCTTGTAACCGATAATGGATCACAATTTACCAGTGAAGTTTTTAAAAAGTTTGTCTTTAACGGAATACAACATATTCGTACTGCACCATTTACACCTCAATCAAATGGCAAGAACGTTTTGTTGATACGTTTAAGAGGGATTAGGAAAGTTTGATAAAACTGGAAAACCAGAAGGAAGCCACCAAGAGTTTTTAGCAACTTACAGATCAACACCTAATTACAATACCCCTGAGGGAAAATCACCAGCAGAACATTTACTAGGAAGAAAAATGCGAACTATTTTTGACCAATGTTACCTTTTTCACAAGAGATATTTCAAATATAGTGACAAAACTCCCAAAATTCAAAGAACATTTGCTCCATGACCTTATTTATGCCAAAATTTACAAAAACAAAAATACAGTTGGAGACCAGGGTCCGTTATTGAAAAATTGAAATGTTATGTTAATGTTTTGAGGAGGAATACTGAAGACCTGTATTAAGAATGCATACAAATCAGCTAAAGCGTAGATACACCACAGAGTTAACAAATTTGGAATCAAATTCACACTGTTTTCAGGAAGAGTTGTCTAATATTTCTGATCTGCACCGGTAGAGAGGGAAAAAATAAAAACATATCAAGTAGTTCCAGTTCAGGGCAAAATCAAATTAGTTTACCAACCTCAGCTACAGTTCCCGAAGAAACTCCAACTACACTTCCTGACAAACAACACCCCATTGCTCTTCCAAAGATACAACGTGTGTTCAAGATCGTACTTATAATATGGAACAACCCATAGAAAACGATAACCCGACATCTGAAAGTACAGAAGAACCTAACTTTACTACTTCTTACTCCAAACGTCAAAGAAAGAAACCTAGTTTCTTGAAGGACTATATTTTGGATTAAAAAGGGGAAGAAATGTTAGGAACCACAAGTAAACCTTCGCATCACCTTTCCACCTTGGGTTATTAGTGAAGTATCAATGTCATTCAGAAAGTTGTGATGTCATATAGTTATTCAAGTCAATAAATGTATTTGTTATTACTTTGTTAATTTGTATAAGTGAGTTTAGATCATATCAGATACTTATTCCTTTTCAAAAGTCTCCATAAGAAGATCAAACCTCACATACATTCGCGACGGAGGAAGTAGACTGTTGGGGATTAAATATCTCACCTATTATTTCAACTGGTTTTCTTCCGGGATGGAGGACGTCCTGTGGGCTTTTTTGTTTACACTACCAGTAGTTGTAAATTTAGAACGAGTTCCCCGTAAGTATTTTCACAAAAGGACGAGAGAGTTACGTTCTACTGAAACTCTCAACAAAAAAAAAAAAAAAAAACCACCAGCGTTATCGTAACATCGTTGTGTAGATACGAAGAGATTAACTTTTTGTAGACAAATGCATGTTATTGTGTTGATATTCAGGTACGCAACTAAACCTGCTTTAATATTTGATATACGACAGAGAATAACAAATATTAATTTGTAGAAATATCGATGTTACTGTGTTAAATTTCGTACCGACTGTTGTTGTGTCAAGAAGTTCGAGGCAATCATTTCTCTTCTTCTCAACTGAACTCAACGTTATTATTTAAATTATCGAGTCAAATCTTAATATATTTAGGTAATTATTAAATGTTCCACCATTTTGTAGTAGGTAAAGGAATTGACTTTATATTTTAGGTTAAAAGACTTGTCAGGATTCTTAAAATGATCAGCACAAGACCACTCTTTTCATTTAATTTTTTCCAAGATGGCGCCCAGAAGCCATCTTATAATTTTCATCTGTCAATTTTACTTTAAAATATATATTTATGCATCAATTACATTACCTCAAGTTTTAATATTTTAAAAAAAGGGGGGGGGGCATTAAAGAAAAGCACTCTATATTAACTTCACACTTGCTTATAAAAACGTTTTTTTTAAAAATCATTTTGTTTTATTACGCATTATTTTTAATACTTACGGCATATGACATCTGGATCATTAAATACAGAAATGTTATGCCTTCGCTTCTTGTCAATATTCATACTGTAAGGTGGTCAACAAGGACAATTTTCGAACCGGGATACCCATGTCCAAAAGTGCCGCAAGACAGCTGTAGGCTTGCAAAAAAATGGCCGTAAACGATAATATTGTCTAAAAATTAATTAAAAAAAAAAACCTTTACATCATTGACTTCTTAGTTACGGCACAGTTACGGCTCAGCTACGGCTCAGTTACGGCTCAGTTACTGCCCGTAAAGTTGTACCAGTCTCCGAGAAAAAAAAATATGGTTGGTTTATTTTAAAATGGACACATTGACATATGTCAGGTTCAGTCACGTCAGTCGTGTGGTAGTCTTGTTTCAAAAACTGTCTGTCCTAGTGTTGAAATGGAAATATTTCCAGTAGAAATATTTTTATGGATTTGAAAATATTGGAAATATTGGAAATTTTGGAAATATCAAAAAAAAAAAAAGTAATAAGAATGCGTTTTAATCATTAAAACACAGATTTTTATATATTTCTTCTACTTTTGTGCAGTACAAATTTTACACTAAAAAAATAATAAAAAAGTATGTACATTATTACGATGACGAATAATAAAATCTCGAAGGGGAATTACTTGATTATTGCTTGTTGGCTATTGCCTGCTTTAAAGAAGTTTATTTGTTCTCTTATAAAGATGGCATTGATGCTGAATACAATTATTCAAGGTTGGATGATATCGATAAATATATTTAAAAGGAATGAAATTTTTTTTTCGATTTTATAAATACAGCCTTTGGAAATTTTTAAAATTTTAAAAAAAAAAAAAAATGCATATTTTTGGTCCCCCCTGTATTAAATTATTTTCATTTTAGCATAAAATTAAGGGGTTTTTTTTTTAATGTAAACAAGTTTTTTCAACTTACCATCGTGGATATCTACTTTTTGAAATGCCCTTAATTTTACCATAGCCTTATTGCCATCCATCGGACCGTTTATTAGAAAAACATTATCAGGATTTTCGGCGAAAATTCGATTTTCCCCGCAAGGGTTTCAAATTTTCCCCAAATTAAAAACAGCAAATCATAAGATAATGAGGAGTTCATTGATTATTATATGCTGCTCTTTTTAAAAAAGGTAGGATGAAAATTTTTAATGAATATGTAATAAACTTACCCTTCGTACTATCTTTAAAACACTATTAGATATTAAAATCAAAAACAAAACAATAAAATATAAACAAAAGTACAAAATATGTTATTTTTTAAAATTCTTTTTTAATGTAATTAATTTTATATAGGTGAAACTTCCAGACCATTAGCCAAACGCATATAAGTGCATCAAAATTTTTCAAAATACAAAATACCCCCAAATAAAAAATCTATCAACATGCATTAATTTATAATAAAAATTCAAAAAAAAATGAAATGCTTTTAGTATTGCAGAAAGAAAAAATTTTTTAAAAAGCATAAAAAAAAGCTATTAAATTTATATTATTAGTTAATGATGATTTCATGGCATAACTTCAGCAAAATTTTAAATTAATAAACTCACCATCCTTCCTATTTTTAAAAATAATAACATAAATGTTCCTTTTACACAAGATAAATATGACATTATATCATAAAGTTTCCAAAAAAATTAATAAGTATTAAGTTTTCATTTTAATAATTATTTCAGTTTTGTTAAATTATTTAGAAAAATCTAATATTTAATATTTTGGTAGACTTACCACTGAAACGTTCACAAGTTTTTAATTTTTAAACGGTTTTTTTTGTGTTTGATTTAGACAAACTGCATGTCTGTGAGGGTCAATCGATTTTTGTACGCACAGAATTTATACTCTGTGACCAGGGGGCCAACCGGTGTAAAGTTAATTTTTGCGTTTTTTGGATTTCAAATATTTATTGTTACGTTTCCCTTTTTCCAATTTAAATTTAAGGAGTATCCGAAAAATTTTTCCCTTTTTTACATGGTACAGAGGCAGAACGGGGTTGGCAAAGCAAGACCAACACCAAGACCGGGCTAGTCTTGGTTTTGGTCTTACAATGGGGTTGATCTTGCAAGCCAAAAGAAGGTCTTGGTCTTGCACTTGCAACACCCGGCCTTGGTCTTGGTTTTGCTGCAAGAGTCTTGCTGACCTGAATTTTTTTTTTGGTAGTAATAATTTAAACTAAGCAATCTTTAAAATATGCTAATATTTTAAATGTGGGGGTTTATATATAGCGGTTCATTTTTAGTTAAATTGAGACACAATCTGCTTTTATACATTAGGCGGCATAAAGAAACACTTTATTTATTTTTTTTGAATAAGCATATAAAATTAAAGCAAACATACTGTGTAAGCAGAAAAAATAATAAATATTTTTAATTTCAACCAGATGTGAAATTTCTGTGAAAAGATTCTGATATGTAAATATTGGTTTTTTTTAAAAAAAAAAAATTTTTTAAGAAACTTTTTTTTTCATATAAACTTTTTATTTTAAATAAGTAAAAAAATTTTCCGTACTTTTTTCAAATACTTTATAAATATTTTGCATATACATACAAGGTGGGGCAATATGTAAAAAGCTCGATATCTCCAAAATCGTTCCTGATAGTAAAAAACTGAACATACGAAAATTATAAAAAATGGCGTAAAATCAGTGGCGTAGTCAACCTTTCAGGGCGGGGGGGGCCAACGTTTAAAGGGGCGCTCTATTTCTTAAAACATTTTTTTAAAAAAAACACACAATAATAAACAAACAAATCTATATTTGAAACTTTTGGGCCGAAAGGAAAAATATTGACAATATAAAAAAATGTTCTTACCCAGCAGTTTTTTAAAAAAAAGTAATTTTGGCTGTGTGTTGC
>JAHBCN010009642.1:0-34517 GCA_019359885.1 Listronotus oregonensis
GTTTGTAATATATGTATACAATAATCGTTTGATGATCGTTTAAAAATGTGTGTTTATGTTAAATTTTTAAACCCCCGGGCAATTCATGGAAATCTCTCTTATAAGGAAACTATATTTTTTTGTAATTTTTTAAGCTCTATTGTGTTTTTCTCTTTTTATTTGCAGACTTCCCCTGATGAAAGCCTTATACTAGGGGCCGAAACTTAAATTTTTAAAATTATATTTTTTTTAGAAAATTTTGTTTTGTCTCCTTTAAACCCCAAGAACACTAAATAATAAAACTTATATATATATATATATATATATATATATATATATATATATATATATATATATATATATATATATATATATATATATATATATATATATATATATATATATATATATATTTTTATATATATAATGAGTTAAATCGGGGAAGACCACCGGAAACCTCTATTTTTTCTATTTTAAATTTTAATCCATGAACAAGATAAAATTTTCCTTTTACCATGTTTCAAGCGTTTTTTTGGATGGATAAAGTTACATTCACTACAGGGGAAAATTGTTTAACCCCGCAATACGCACAGCTGGGCAAAAAAAAATTCCCAGGAAATTTCAACAGATTAAATCCAAAAGGGGTCTTCTCTTCATGTCTGGGTGGGGCTTAAAAAAGGGGTTTTTTTTAAATTTCTATGAGGATCCTTAACTGGAGAAAGATATCTCAATTTTTAAAAAAGGATATTGAGGATTTTTTTGAAGAATTGCCACACGAAACGTATTGCAAGATAATTTGGAAACAAGACGGGCAAGCCCCTGCTATTCGTCAAGTTGTGCAGTATCTCAATCGCCGATAAAACCCCAGTGGATTGGACGTTAGGGCCCCCTTTATTTGGGCCCCCCCAATAGTCCAGATATTACAATTTTTGACACTTTTCTATGGGGTCTCAAAAAATGTCGTTTCCCAAAAAGGGGGAACACAAACACGGAAGAAATGAGAGAAAAATTGTAAAGGAAATTAATCTTTTAACCAAGAACCTCAAGTAATATCGGCGAGCTTAGAAAGGCTAAGGAGGGGTTAAAAAATATGTTTCGAAAATAACGGCATCAAAAGGGGAACATTTAAATTGTTAGTAATATTATAATTTTTTTTTAAAAAATGTTCTTATTCCACCATATTTTCCTTCGTATTGTTTTTAAATTTTTTTTTCCGTTTATTGAATTTTTTGCTGCTTGGTTTAGAAAATATACCATATTTTTTTTTTTTTAGCATACAAAAAAATTTGAAGCTTTTCTTCTGAAAAAACCCCTCATTATAAAACTACTTCAAAAAGTAATAAACATATTTTTAAAATTCTTGACTTTGACAAAAAACCCCTGGACCTGGGGAAAACCGGGGTTATTTTCAGGTGAAACTCCCCCTTATAGTATCATTATCATAAAAAATTAAAAAAAAATAAACTTAACAAAAAATTCAAAAAATTTAAAAATTTTGGCCCCTTAATATTTAATATCAAGCTTTAAATGAAAAATTTCTTATACATTATTTTGTATAAACTTTTTATATTATTTATTTGGTTGCCGCTTTTCCCCAAAATTCCCCACACCTCTTAACGTCTCAGAATGTCGTTGGAATTCGACCTGTTCAATCAGGTGTTAAAGTAGAATGTACAATGCTGGTATTTAAACCTTTTAAGGGTTTTTTTCCCCATATATCATAAATCTTTAATATTATTACATATTAAAATCTAAAACCCCAAATAATTAAAATTTTAAAATTAAAAATAGTAATAAAAAAATTTTTTAACCCCTTTTTTAAGTTTTTTAAAAGCTATTCGGAATAAACCAATAAATCGTTTTTTTTTTACATTTGATTTTCACCATTGGGATCTCGGAAAAAAAAGAAATTTAAAAGGGGGTTAAGGGGGGAAAAAGGGGTTGCTTATAAATTTAACCACAATAAAAAAAAACCTGTTAGGGGGCTCGACAAAAATTTTTTTTCCCTTTTACTCTCCCCATAGGACCCTTCGATCTTGGTCCCCAGGGAGTTTTAAATTCTTTTTTGGCCAAGTTAAGGGTTTTTAAAAAACCCTTTTATTTTTAAAATAAATATTTAAAGTTTTTTTGGAAAAGGTTTAAAAAACGCCATAGTAAAATATTTTTTTTAAAAGAAAAAGTTAAAAAAACCTAAAAATTTTTAAAAAAACCAAAAAAAAGGGTTTTTGTAATTTCTTAAATAAAACCAAGTTTTTTTTTTAAAAAGGTTAGCTGTTATTTTCAAACACAAAATTTTTAGGGTTTCAAGGCAAGTAACGTCTACGTATTTTTCGAGAAAAACTAATAATACCTTTATGTTTGGGGGTTTTTTAAAATTTTTAAAAGCCATTTTCTCAAAATCTAGGAATATAGGTATAGGATCTAATACGGTTTTTATTAGAAAGTTTTATTGAGGGTCGTCATTTCTAGACTTAGAAATAATTTTAAAATTGGATCTAGGCTAGTGAATACGAATAACAATGATCGGGGTTTTCCCTTTTTTTTGTTACATCCTTTTGGGGTTTTTAATTGGGGTAAAAAATTTTTATAAAAAAAAGGGCATATTTGACGTTGTAAATATGGAAGTTAGTAATTAGGGCTCTGGGGGAAATGGAAAAATAAAAAAAGGGAGTATTTTTTGGGCCCCTTTTCCGCTAAAAGGGGGTTGGAAAATTGTCATTTTTTTTTAAGAACTATGCCTACCTACTCTATTATTTGGGGAATTTTTTTTCCCCAAGGACGAGAAGAAAACACAAAAATTTTTACATAGTTTTTGTTTTTTAATATTTTTTAAAAAAAAAAATTTTTTTAACTATCTTAAAAAAACTTACGGGGGTTTTGGGCCCAAAATTTTTACTTTTAATAATGGCAAGAAAAAAAGGGAAAAATTTAACGAGAAAAAGGCATTTTTTTTGTCTTTAATATTATAATATTGGCTTTTCCCACAAAATCCACCTTTTTTTTTTTAAGATAATGTTTTTTTAATTTTTTTTGGGGAAAAATTCATCTTAATTTTCTTCCCACAAAACTAATTAATCTCTTTGGAAAATACTTAAAATTTCGGTTGATTTGTAAGTCGGGTCCCGTCCCGTTGAACAATCCTTCGAAAAATCGCAATCTCATCTCTTTTTTTAAAAAAAAATTTTTGAAATTTCTAAAATAAAAATTCCTTTTGCTTTAAACCCCGACGTTTTTTTTTTTCCTTTTTAAATTCGATCGACATATTTACGAGGTCTAAACCGGCGACATCGGAAACTAACCAATTTTTATCGGCCACTTTTTTTCGGGTGGTCTATTTCTTTTTGTTCGTGACATCTTGTTGTCAAAATTCATTAATGTTATTAGGGGCAGCAAATTAATAAATTTTTGGATTAAAAAGATGTCAGATTCCGCAAAAACAATTTTTAGGATGAATATTTAGAGGGCATCGCCTAACTCGGCCTGTCTTTCTTTAAAAAAAGTTAAAATGTGAAATTAAACGCTACAAAACGTTTTTTTAAAGAATGTAATAAAATTTCCAATATAAATTTTAGCAACGTTAGAAATAAATTTAATTGGTTGGGTATTGTTTGCTTTAAAATTGGGTTTTTTAAAATTTGATTAATTAATGTTTTAAAAACCAAAAAAAGTTTTGTTTTTATTTCATTTTATTTTCCACACCGAAAATATTAGGTTTAGTTCTTTTTTTTAGATTTTTTTTCGATCTTCTGGGTTAAACATTTTCAATTATTTATTGCGATGTTTTTGGACTCAATTTCCCAAATTCCTTTGAATGGTTAAAAGGGGACCAGATAGGTTGATGGAAAAATAAATTAAAATTTTTTAATTGCTGCTATTTTTTTAAATTTTAAATTTTTTGTATAAAAAAAATTTTTTTTTAATGATCGTTATTATTTAAATTAATTGTTACATTAAATAAAAGGTTTATAAAAAAATTTTTAACTGTGTTTTTACTTTGGATGGGGAATTGAAAAAAAAAACATTTCTTGTATTCGGTTTAGACTTGACAAAGCCTTACAAAAATTTTTTGCTGGTGGCTGGTGTCTGTTTGGTTTTCCTGAACCGAAAATTTGAATTTTGCAATTAATTTAATTGAATAATGCAGATTCGTTTTTTAAAAAATTTTTTTAAATTTGGGGAAAATTTGTCAGGTTGGTCTCTTAAAATAGTTATTTAACTTTTTTCCCCTAAAATGTGGGGAGCCAAATTTAACCTTTTAAATTTTTGGGTTTTTTCCGCTCGGCACCCCCAAACCCGGGGATGAAAAGTCAAAAAAAAAAATATACAGGGTGTCCCACGCGAAACGAGCGGTCGATTTCTCAAACATTAGCAACGGAATTTTGGGAGTTTACTAATATCGATGGGACCTCGTAAAAAAAATTTTTTAAATGATGGCATTTTCCGGTTTCCCGGGGAATGATGCTAACTTCCTTTTTTAATAAAAACCCCAAATTATTCATTTTGGGGGTTCCCCAGAAAATTTTAGATATATTTTTTGTATAATATTTTTCTTGTCTAACCGTTTTCGACGTATCTTGAATTTTATGTCAAAAATGACGTTTGCGGACTCAAAATAACGAAAATGTTTTCCTATAGTCATCTTTTTTTTAAATTTTAGTTAATTCCTTGAAAAAAAACCCCCAATTTTTTTTATATTTAAATGGATTTTTTGGGGGAAATTTTAAAAATGACTAAAAATTAATACAAAAATTAACTAAAAAAAACGTAAAAGTAATTTTTTTAAATGGAAACCCCCTATTTTAAAATTTTTTTTCGTATTTGCATTAAAAAATAAGGTAACTTTGTATTTAAATGGCTATTCCAAAAATGTAAGATTTCGAAATTAGACACAGTCAGAAAATGACATTTTTAAAAAAAGCTCTGATTTTAGTGAAAATCCTTCTTATTAGAGCCTCTTGGAGTTTGCAAAAAGATGGAAAACGGGGGATGAATACCTTAATTCCCTGGAAATATGGGGAAAAAAATTTTTTTGGGACCCCCTTGCGCCTACTTCCCCCAAACCTATCTGGACAAAACTTCTAATTTTGTAGGTGCGGCTGTTTCCCCGAATAAAAAAAAACTTTAAAAAAAGCTTTTAAAAACGCTTTTCTTCATTCCTTTTTTTGTTGAAACTTTTTTCCTTTGGGGATGAGGCTAAGGGGGGTTTTTAATGAAATTTGCAAAAAAATACAATGAAAAAAACTCGAAGTTTCATTATCCCAAAAAAATTTGGGTTTTGCTGTGCAACGGGGTTATGCAGCATCGGCCCCAGGAAAAAACCCCGGAAAAACCTAGGACTTGATGAAGTTTATAATGTTTAAATATAGATTAAGTTATTTTTTAATTTTTTAAAATATTGTTATTTGGTATTTATAAATTAAAATTTAAAAAAAAAGTCAATTAAAAAAAAAATTTTTCCTTTTTTTTTTTAAAAAAGGGGGCTATACAATTTTTTTTTTGTTATTAGTGGGCCATAAAGGCGGGACGTCATGGCCCACTAAAAAAATACAAAATGGTAAATTGTTAATTATTTCGAAAACTAAAATTTTTTGGGAAAAGACCACTTAATACAAAGTTACCTTTTTTTTTAATGCTAAATCGATAAAAATATAAAAAAAGGGTGTTTCCATTTGAAAAAAAATTTTTTTTTTACGTTTTTTTTTAGTTAATTTTTGTTAAAATTAAAATTTTTTTTTTACCCTCTATTAATTTACACCCAAAATATCCACTTAATATACAAAATTGGGCCTTTTTTACAAGGAATTCAACTCAAATTAAATAATAGAATATGACGTATAGGAAAAAAAACTCCTTATTTTAAGGGGGGCAAACGTCATTTTTGACATAAAATTCAAGATACGTCGAAAACGGGGTTTTTCTTAGGTATAGATATTTTACACGAAATATATCTAAATTTTTGGCGAATCCAAAAAAAGCAAAAAAAGGGGTGTTCCATTAAAAAAAGGGGGAAAAAAGAAACGATCCCCGGGGGAACCGGGGGAATGCCCCATCTTTAAAATTTTTAAAAAGGTTGCTCTCATCGTTCAATAAACTCCAAACTTTCAAAATTTTCCGTTTTTTTGTTTTTAAAATTAAAGGGGGTTTTTTAACCCCAAATGTATAACCCCCTTTTTAAAAAAATTTTACCAAATATTGGAAAATTTTACCCTTAAAATTTTGTTTAAAAAAAATTTTTTAAAAGTTTTTAAAGTTTTAATTTTTTTTTATTTTAAAAAAAAGTTTGGGTTTTTTTAAAAAGGGTTTTTAAAAATTTTGGGGAATTTTTGGGGGGAATTTTTTTGATAATTCAAAATAATCTTTACCCCCCAATAAAAAAACATTTAAAAAGGGGCGTTTTTTGGGAAAACCCCCCCCAGAGATTTTTAATTTTTTTTCCGGTTTAAAAGCCAAAAAAAACCCCCAAAAAGGTTTTAAACCCCCCCGGGCCCCCCCCCTCAATTCGAAAACCCCGTGCAAATTGTCAATGGGGGGGTTTCCCTTGGGACCTTATTGGAACAAGAAGAGCCCCAAAACGGGGGCAAACGGAAAATTTTGGGATTCTTATTCCCCGTTTTAAAAAAAGGGCCCAAAGAAAACTTGGGGCAACCCGGGGTTTTAACCTTTTGGGGTTTAAGGGAAAACAATTCCCCTTTTTATGGACAAAAGGCCCCTTAAAAAAAGTCCCCCTTGGGGGGGGACTTTAAAATTAATGGGGAAAAATTTTTCCCTTAAAAAAGGGGTTTTTTTTATTTTAAAATTTTTTGGCCCCCAAAGGGTTTTATTTTTAAAAAAATAAAATAATTGGCAAAAAATTTTTTTAAAAACAAAAAAATAAAAAAAAATAAAAAATTTTTAAGGGTTTTTTAATTTTTTTAAAAAATTTTTTTTTTTTTAAACCCTAAACAAAAAAAATAAAAAATTTTTTGTACACCAGTTTTCCCTTTTTCTTAACAACAATTGTTTCTTAAAAAAAAACCCCAAAAAAACAATTTTTAGATTTTTCCCCCCCTAAACCCAAAAAAAGGGGGTTTTAAAAAGTTTTTAAAAAAGTTGGAAAAAAATTAAAACCCCCTTAAAAAATTTTTAAAATTTTTTTAAAATTTTTAAAAATTCCCCCCCAAAAAAGGCCCCTTTTCCCCGGGGGGGGCAAATCTCTTTAAAGTTTTGGGGGGCCCGAAATTCTTGAAAAAAATTTTTTTCCGGGTTTTTTTCTTTTCCCCCTTTTTACAAAGGGGGGAAAAAAATTTCCATTTTATAAAAAATTTTAAAAATTTTAATTTTTAAAATTTTAAAAAATTGCCGAAAAGCCCCCTTTTTTGCCCCCGGGGAAATTTTCCTTTTGGTTTTAAAAATTTTTTTTTGGGAAAAGGGGCCCCCCAAAATTTTGTTCACTTTTTTTAAAAGGAAAACCCCAAAATTTTGGGGCCCAAAGGGTTTTTTTAAAACATTTTTAAAAAACCCCAAAATTTTTTTGGAAAAAGGGAACCCCTTTTAAAAAAAATTTGGGGAAAAAAAATTGGGAAAAAATTTTTCTAAAACTGGGGGGTTTTTTTGGCAAAATTTAAAAAAAATTTTTTAAAATTTTTTTGGTTTTTAAAAAATTTAAAAAAACCCATTTTGTTATGTTTTTTTGTTTTAAATTTTTTTTTTTCCCCTTAAAATTTTTGGCCCCCTTTTCCCCACTTTTTAAACAAAAAGCTTTTTAAAACTGTTTTTTTTTCGGTTAAAAAATTTTCCAAGGGGGAAAACCCCTTTAAAGGGAAAAAAAGTTTTTTAAAGGACATCCTTTTTTTAAAATTTTAAAAGGGTTTTTTGGTCTTAATTTTTTTTTAAATTTTTTTTAAAATTTTTTTTTACCCTACCAACTCGGAAAAAGCAAAGCCCCCTTTTTTTTTTCTAAAAATTTTACCAAATTTTGGAAAGGAAGTTTGTTTTTTCTAAATTTTAAATATATCCTCAAAATCAAAAAGTTTTGGAAACCCCCCTCTATTTTTTTTAATTTTAAAAATTTTTAAAATTTAAAAAGGGGGGTTTTCCCAAAAACCCAAAACTTTTGGAGCTTTTTTTTTTTAAAAATTTTGGAAAAAAGGCCAAAGGGGGAATTTTCCTTTAGCCTTTTACCCCCTTTAAAAATTTTTTTTAAGGGGGGACTTGCCGGGATTTTCCAAAAAAGGGAAAAAATTTTCCCCTTTTTAAAGGGAAACATTAAAATTTTTTCCGACCAAAAAAAGCAGCTTTTTTTTTTTCTTTTTGGAAATTTAATTTTTCCCGTTTAATTTTGAAACCATTTTTGGAAAATTTTTGGAATTTTTCCGAATAAACCCCCGGTTTTTAAAAAAAAAATTTTTTTAAAAATTTTTTCCTGGGGAAAATTTTTCCCAAGGCAATTTTTTAAAAAAATTTTTTCCAAAAGGGGGGGCAAAAATTTACAGAAAAAGGAACCCGGGTTCCCCCGGTTTTTCTTTTAAAGTGGCCAAGAGTTTTTTTCATTTTTAACAAAAAAAGGGTTTAAAAAAATCTTTTTAAATTCTAATTTTTTTTTAAAATTTTTCGGTTTGGGGCCCCCGAAAAAACCCCAAAAACGGAATTGGATAAATTTTGGGGGTTTTTGGGTTGGGGTTTTTTTAAAAATTTTGTTAATAAAATAAATTAATTTTTTAAAAATTTTTTAAAATGTTTATAATTAATTAAAATTTTATTATTTTTTAAAAAATTTGTTGATTTTTTGTTTTATTTGGGAAAAAACCCAGATCCTTTTTAAAAATTAAAATTTCCCTTTGGAAATTAAAAAATTTTCCGGGAGCTTTGGGGAAATTTTTGGGCCCAATTTTTAAAAACCCCCCTTGGCACACGGAACACTGCAGATTGAAATTTCCACATGCACAAGATCGGCCCAGGGAAGACGCTGAGTGCCGCATGTGCATGGAGGAAATAAATCGGCAGAACACAATTTTTCCCAAAACCCAAAACCTCGGCAAAGACACCTTGTTCCGGGGGAAAAAAAAAAATCTCTTCCCAAAAAAAACCATTAGAAAATTTTTTTAAAAAATGGACCTTTGGGAAAAAAATATAAAAGGGGTTTTTAAACTATAATAGACCGATCGTTTTGGGGGGAAAGGGGGGGTTTTTCCCCTCACTTTAAACGAACCTAACTTAACCATAAGTGGCATAAACATCCTGTCACTTATATGTTTTTTAAAATTTAGCCCCCGGCTTTTCCCAAAAATCGACTTTTTTAATTACCAAAAAAACTGTTTACCTTTTAACAATTTTATTTCCAGCCAGCCAATTTTTTCAAACCCCCGCCAAAACGGGAAAACAAAATTCCCTCTTAAAATTGTCCCACATTTCCCTTTTTTTGGGAAGCCCTATACCTAACAATTTGTTTAGTCCTTCTTTTCTAGAGTTTTTAGATTTGAACCCTTTTTTTTTATACTTTAAGATCTAAAAAAAAAAATTTCTCATATGCCAATTTTTTTGGGAATGGCGGGCCCCTGGTGTTTTTAAAAAAAAAGGAAGGCATCTAGGAATAAAACTGTATATTTTGACAAGTGACAATACTTTAATAATCTTATGATTAAATCGACAATTGAATACTAAAGCTTTATATTTTTAAATATAACATTCTGTAGAACTTAAATATTAAATTTTTAAAAATTGAAAAATCTTAAAAAAATAAAATTTTTTTTAAAAAAAATTCCAATTTTTTTTAATTTTTTACCTTGTGTTTTAAAATCCCTGGTTGAGAGAACGGGGAAAAAAAAAGGGGGAATTTTTTCCCTTTCCTTTTTTTTTTTAAAAAAAATCTGCCCCCTAATTGACTTTAGATACCCAGATTATTTAAGATGTTACTGGACTTTCTTAAAGTAAAAAAGAGTATCGTTTATCATTTATGCATTCTGCTTAATTCCCTATTTTGAAGATCCTGGTGTTGGAGTCTGTATTATACCTACCTTATGTGGCTTAAGCTAACATTTTTTAAAAACCCCGTAAAAATTTTAAAAAATAGGAAGCAAATATATTTACTGGTCAACTTTACCCAAAGGTCACCCCGAAAACCCGGGTTTCCAAAGGGTTTTTTTGGGGTTTGATTCCGAATCCGAGGAGGTTAAAGGAACCAATCAATCAGGCAAAAAAAGGTTTTTTTTTTTTTTTTTTTTTTTTTTTTTTTTTTTTTTTTTTTTTTTTTAAAAAAAAAAAAAAAAAAAAAAAAAAAAAAAAAAAAAAAAAAAAAAGGTCCACAAAGGGAAAACCGGGCCAAGGATACGGGATACAAAACATTAAAAAACCATAAATATTTTTTTTCCCCCAAAAAATTTAAAATTTTAAAATTTCTTTAAAACCAAGGTCATAGAATCGACCGACTACATATTATTTTGCAAAAAACCAAAAATTTTGCGAATTTTTTAAATTCCCCTTTAAAGGTTATTATAGATTTATCCTTAGTATCACCTTAATTAAAATAACCTTGAAGTAGCGTCTGAAGGGCAAACAAAGCACGGATTTGGGCTTAGCGACCCCAGAAACATACAATTTTTTCCAAATTTTTTTCCTTTCTGTTTTCTCAGTTTGACCTTCAAATGATCTTAAAACTAAGGGCATAGAGGTCAACGGTCTTCAAATTTAGAGCTAAAAAATCAAAAAACCAATTGAGCAATTATCTTAGATTTTTTTAAGCTAATTTACATATTTAACCTCAGTATGACCTTAAGATGACCTTAAAGTGACTCTTGAATGACTTTAAAAGTCAAGGGAAGCCCCTCAAAAACTTACATATAATTTTTTTAAATTTTTTTCCTCTGTGATTTCTCAGTGTGGACTATCAAATGACTTCAGATTCGGAATCAGCGACCCCAAAAACCTTTGGAAACCCTGGTTTCGTGCGGTGTACCATTTGAGGTCAAATGTTGAGTATTAATCTGACTGCTATTTTGTAAAAACATTGTAGTTTTCATCTATCAAGGGAAAATTTTACCTTTTACTTAGATTTGTTTATTAAAAAAAAGGGGAATTCAGTGTTTACAAGGGGAAAATTATGGGGAAAAGTCAATACTTCAATTTATCAGGGTCCAAAAATAAACATAAAAGGGTTTAAAATTTTTTTAATTTTTTTTTTTAAAAAAAAAATTTAAATTTTATTTAAAAATTTTCCCTTTTTTAAAAAATTGAATTAATTTTTACGACTCTTACTTGTAGGGGGCCACCTAAACGTCTTTTTACTATTTTCAAACCTTTTTTTAAGCCCCAAAACAATTTTGTAAATTAAATAGTTTTTTGTCATTTTGTCAAAAAAGGGATACTTTTAAAAGTTGATAGAAACCGTTTTCGAGATATTTGGATTTTAAAAAATTACGACGCATCTAAGTTTATTATAGCAAAATTTAAAAAAAACAAAATGTATAATTATAAAATATATATTTTAATTTTCAATAAAATTATTGTTCTTAAATTATATTCGGCAAACATAAGCTAGGTTTTATAATTTTTAAGAATTCCACCATTTACTTCCAAGCACATGTCAGCTCTGTGGTTAACACCCTGTATCTCGGAAACGAAGGCCTTGCGGACCCATATTTGTATAGACTTTTATGTTTATTTTTGGACCCTGACTACGTACCTGAAGTATTGACATTTCCTTATAAATCACCCTGTATACCACGACCGGTTTATTGCGGATATTGACATAAAATTTTTGGTCAAAATCTTAACATTACTAACAACGTACATTATCAAAAAAAAGCGCAATTTTAAATTATAATTTCAAATTATTAAATATCCATACTCGGCGATGACTTTTAAAACTATTATCACATAAAAAAAAAAAAACTTTAAACATGTTTACTTTCTAATTAACTTTATCAGGTGGGCTCCTGACAAAAAAAAACATGATTAATTACACCCTTATTGTCTCAACATCATTATATCAACGATCCTATTTAACAAGACCACACCAAAATGTTTTCCTAGTTGATTTAAAACCCTTTGTATCTCAATTAAAATCGTTTTTTGTTTCAGGTATATTGAAATAACTTCAGCTTGTAATGGTAACCTCAATAGGGTTTGTTTTTTTTACTACTGGGTACTGGGTTTGGAAATAAAGAAAAAATGACAGGTGGTAGAATTTTAAAAATCATTTAAGCTGTTGATCCCATTTTTTGCTAAGTAAATTTAATAAACTAAAATAAACAGGTGCGTATAGGTAAAGATTTTTATCGTATTATTAGGTTAAAAGGGTTTTTAGTATACGGTACACTTTATCTTTGATAAATTCTTTAAGGTAATAAAGAAGTCTTAGCCTTAAAAATAATTTTAATATTCTGCTTCTACGTTTCTTTATTAAACATGTTATAAAAGACTAAAACTCTGTTATAACGTTTCTTATCTTATTGTTTTAGGGAAAGTAAGAGGCCGTTTTGGGGGGGGAAGACCTCTGTGTACAGCAGGGTTTTTTTGTGTAGTTATTTTGGAGGTCCACGAGATCCGAGCAAACATAGTAGTCTGTTTTAGGGCTAAAAAACATGAGAGTAGCAAGACACAATGTGTTGCTATATTGGAAGCCACTAACAGAGAAGTTACATTAACCAATTTGTAGAAGCGCAAGCCACAAAAATACTTTTAATTTTTTTACTCGAATCGCAGTAAAAAGAGCTTCTTAAATTTGCCCAGAAAGTCTTGCTTACTTCACAAGTTATACGTACTCAAAGTCGGTAGATCTTTAAAATATCATGCTACGTATGCTTTTTCTTTCTTTAAGTGGCGTCCCCTCAACGGAGTTTGGCGACCATCAACTGGAATTCCTCTCTGTCCTGTGGTAAACGGATAATCGCACTGGCCTCCCTATATCAAACCACTGACGCAGATTTCCCAGCCAAGAGAACCTTTTACGCCCGATACCACGTCGTCCTTCGATTTTTTCCTCAACGATTAGCTGTAGAAAACAGTTTCTAAAAATATGGTCAAAATACTGATTTCCTTTGTTTCATTATAGTTAAAATTTCTTGTTTTTTATTTATTCTCTCGAGTACCCCAACATTTGTCACTTGATCTGTCCATGATATCCTTAATATCCGTCGGTATAACCACATCTCAAAAGAATCCAAACGTGACATTGTCCGTGCTTAGCGTCCATTCCTCAACTTCGTATAGACAGTGTAGACAGTACATAGCATTTGGTGGCTCGCCATCCAGCAGTCAGAGTCAAATCCCGGTTGTAAAGTAATGTTTTCATTTTAAAAAAGGTACTTTTGGCTATTTTTATTCTACTACTAATTTCTTCATCAGGATCCCATTTGTCATTAAACCAGCATCCCAGGTATTTAAATCTTTTTACTCTTTCTGTGTCCTGATCTTCTATTCATATCCTAACATTATTAGCATTTAATATAATAAAGTTAAAACAGTTTTTATTTTAAAATTCCACTTATATTCAAAACTTGTGACATATGTTTCGCTAACTATGTAGATTCTCCGAACTGGTAATTTAAACTAATATTAAGAACCGAACATTTAAAAGTTTTTATTTTTCTAGAGAGTACATAAAATGATCAAGGAATGTTTGGGATTCTTTATATGCAACATCTGTTACATATACAATTATTTGCTAAAAAGGTTCAATAACGGCGACTTATTAACCTCTAGTTAATTGTTTAGAATATACTGCGTGTTTTTAATTTTATTAATTTCCAAGGATTCCAGAATAGACAGTTTCTTAACTTTATAAACTATATGAAATGTCATTGAAGGTATGGCTATGTTCTATTAATGTGAAGCTTAAGCAGGATCTTCATTATTTTAAAAAAACTTTTCCTATGCTCTAAAATTATTTTTTAAAAGTCCTCCCTGTTTCATTTATATACAGTTTGGGACATGTGCCACAAATTAATTTGTATAGCTCCGATTTTTTCCCTTTACTTGATTTATTTTGTTCTTTTTTTTTTTTTTTCTCAAATAATTGTTGGTTTGGTACGCTATTTTCATGTTCTTTTTCCTTAAAACCCAGATCACTTGTTCTGTTGTCCATTTTATTTTAGTGACCTCAGTTTTTAGGAAAAGAACAGAAAAATAATGCCAGTGATAATCTGGAAAAGCATTAAAAAATATATAAAGATAAACCAAATTAAGGAAAAAAATCAGGGGTATATAAATTAAACTGTAGTACATATCGCAAAGTGTATATACCTAGATCAAACAAAAAGGATTTTTAAACAAATAATTTTAGAGCATATGATTAGTTTTCTTAAAAATAAAAAAGATTCTGCTAATGCTTTACATTTAATAGAACAAAGCCACACCTTTAGTGACAATGGTAAAGCCTCACATTTAGCTAATAAAAAGGTAACTGTCTGTCTGTCTGTCTGTCTGTAACACGTAGTATATCCTGAACGATCAGATAGAGGTTAATAACTCACCGTAATTAAACCTTTTTAACAAATATTTGTAAAAGAACAGATGTTGTAGATAAAAAAGACCAAATATCTCTTATCCATTTTATGTGCCACCTAGAAGAATGTAAACATTTCAAATGTTCATTTCTTAATATTAGTTTAAATTACGAGTTCGAAGAAGCTACCGTGTTAGCGAACTATATGTCATAAATTGGGAATACATCTATAAATATAATTTGCTAATGTGGATATATTTATATGGGTAGGTATATATATATATATATATATATATATATATATATATATATATATATATATATATATATATATATATATATATATATATATATATATATATATATATATATATATATATATATATATATATATATATATATATATATATATATATATATATATATATATATATATGTATATATATATATATATATATATATATATATATATATATATATATATATATATATATATATATATATATATATATATATATATATATATATATATATATATATATATATATATATATATATATATATATATATATATATATATATATATATATATATATATATATATATATATATATATATATATATATATATATATATATATATATATATATATATATATATATATATATATATATATATATATATATATATATATATATATATATATATATATATATATATATTATATATATATATATATATATATATATATATATATATATATATATATATATATATTTTTGTCTGTCCGCTGATTCTAGAAGTTATGGCTTGAGTTAAAATCGCTGAAATTTGGCACAGTGGTAGTCTTTAGCAGTGGCTAGAACCTAACGAAGCCCGTTTTTGAATTTCGCCACCGGGACAAAAATAGGAGCAAAAAAGTGTTTTCTTTACCGTCCGTCTTACGGAGACAGAGGCTACTTAATATTTTCTCTCGCCTGGCGGACACTGGCTTTTCATTAATATCTAATAAAGTAAAAAGTTTGTTTGTTTTATTAGATTCGGTAATAATAAAGTTCCATTCATTAAGTAACAATTAAATCAACTGGATAACAAACACAAACATTTTACGGCAACTTTTACATACTTTCAAGTATGCCTCAATGGGTATTTTTTTTTGGATGGCAAAATGGTCTTTTATCCGAACTTTTCAAAAATGTCCACTCTTAAAAGTAAAAACTAACCATACAAAGATAAAATGTGAGGTCGTAAAAAAATTTTAGAAAATGACTACCTTTTACCAGGTCTTAATATTGAACTAAAAATAAACTAACAAAACATAAACCATTTGTTTCGGTATATACTAAGTAGCATACAGGAGAGATAAGAGCATTAATGGCTGGTTGCACCAACACTTTTTGCGACACTTAAGTTGTTCTTAAGCATTACCTGCCCCTTAAGTTTTAAATTTTTTTTACAATAGCTGAAATTGGTCCTTAATGGTCCCTTAACTTTAAGTTTAGGATTTTCTATACTTAATGATCCCTTAAGTAATTTGTTTTTTTATTGTTTATTTATTTTTCGTTTGTAGTTTCAAAGCTTAATTTGGTAAAAATTATGTAAAAACGGATTTTTTAAACAATGGTGGTTTGGATTGTAATATTATAAATGCGATGTTAAATAGATTTCCAAGAAGAATGTAGAAACAGTAAATTTTTATTACTTATGGAATTTTTAAGGTTTATTTACCTTTTTATTTTTTTATTG
Organism: Listronotus oregonensis; assembly: GCA_019359885.1. NCBI lineage: Eukaryota > Metazoa > Arthropoda > Insecta > Coleoptera > Curculionidae > Listronotus > Listronotus oregonensis. Next base: position 16,145 of record JAHBCN010009642.1, read on the forward strand.
CTATTATTTTTAAAAGAAACAGTTTGACAAGATGGATAATCATTTTTTAAAAGGTTCAAATTAACGAAGCCAACAGTGCTTAGCATACTTGAGCAATTCGAAGATGAGCTTCAGTTAATGATCGATGGAGATATAATATATACATTTTTGCTTCAGTTTAAACATGACACGTTAATATTAGCCTTTAAATTTTAAATATTTACTTGCAAATAAGGTATATTTAAATTTGTTGACATATTTTTTATCTTGGGACAGTCCACGAAGGCTGATGCCTAAGTACTAACGTACCGTGAATTGTCTTTGAACGTGGTGAGAGGGAGTTTGTTGATGCAGGACTTAAATTTTGTAGATTGGTAGGAGAAGGAAGAGCTTCTGCGGGCGAAGATTCCATAGTTTTGACACTTTAGGGTAAAGGGACGAAAGCGCTGAAGTTCAGGGCCTCTCTAACTGAACTGTAAAAGGATGCATAAAGTTGCAACACGTGTTGCTCTGTTGGGAAGCACCAGAAAAGATAATAATGGCCATTTCTCTGAGCAGAAGCCGTAAAGTATACCTATAGAAGAGCGACAGATCCCCTGCTGGCGACGCTGAGCAAGAAGAGGAAGCCTTTCTGTAAACATTGGATCATTAATAAGACGAACGGCGCTTCTTTGAATGGGTCAAGAATGCTAAGTGTTATGGGGGACGCCATTCCCCTACAACAGGGCAATATTTAAAGAGGATGGTTGGGATACATACAAGTGGCACAGATTGGAAGAAGAGAAATATTTTCTGGCTCGGAAGAGGAATCCAATCTTTTTGAAGCTGCCAAAACTATGGGTGAAATGTGTTTGTGCCAGTTGAGGGTTATTCTCAAGTAACGCCGACAGGATTAAACGACTCTTTGTTCATAGAACTTGGCCCGCTCATATGTAAGGGATGAGCATTTGCAGACTTTTTTGCGATGCTTGGCTGCGACTGTGTTTTCAGGCATTCTTCTGAATAAGATTTTTGGCGCCCCAATCAAGATAAATTTGAGGTCTTGTGAAAGAGATATCTGCATTGCTCTGCGCTTGTTTGAAATCAGAATTACACTGTATGGCTTAAGAAGTTGAATACTAGAGTGGAGGGTACTATCGTAAACAAAACTATGATTGGAATTATTGATTGTGGAAGAGAAGATCATTGTGTGTAGAAGAAACAGCGTGGGTGTCAGCACTGAGCCGTGGGGCACCCAAAATTAATTTGGTAGAAACTGGAGGAATGACCATCTACACTAACTGATATACGTCGATTAGAAAAGGAAACACAAAGCCAAGAGCAAGGAAAACTTAGGTGGAAGACCGTAAGAAGAAGTTTGTTAAGAAAAACCCATCATGCCAGACCTGATCGAAAGCTTTGGATGTGTCAAGAGCAACGATTTGGATTCCTGCAGAAATTGAAGGGACTTGTTCCAGTTGTGTGAGACAAAGGAAATAAGATCAGCTGTGGATCATGTAAGATTTTATGTTTTTCCAGATACTTTAAGATTTGGGAATTAATGAATTTTTCCATTACTTTACAAACAACTGAAAAAAGAGATATAGGTCTATAGTTAGAAGGGAGACTTTTGGATTTGGAAATAATATTCATTTATGTGTTTATATCTCAGATTGACAATAAATGATCTCTTTTCATGCCCGTATAGAAAGGCGCCCTGGATCTTTCTTTTCCATATTGTTAAACATTTTTCAACAAAAAATCACAAACTAACGACCGATTTTGTATTGTAATGTCTATAAAATAAAAAAATTAAAGTTTTAATTATTTAAAAAGATTCAAGTCAGATTACTGCTATCATTTAATCACACACAAGCTAGAAAAGAAAAGATCTAATATCAGTTAATTCTGATTATTCGCATTGTAAAGGCCAACAATAAAAAAGAAGAACGGTGCAACGTTGCCGCCTTTCTTAGTACTCTTAGTTAAGTTGCAATAAAAATCTAATGGTGAAAGCGAAAACAATTTAAGTTACTCTTAATTTTAAGAGCTTCTTAATAAAGATCTACTTAAGATAATTTTGGTGCAACCGACCATAACTTCTTTAAAGTCTACTCGCAGAAACCTGTCTACTTCTTCATGTCTAGGATGTGTATAGATATAACCTTTGTAGATTGTTTCAAGATTTAAACAAAAATACTTGAAGTGTCACATCCGCAAAGGTAATAATACTAATATTTTATTATACAGTCCAGGACATAATACAAGTCAACATTAATAAATACATGTAATATGCTATGCTAACAAAGTAAGAAGCGCAAAAATAAAAACCAATTAATAAATAAAATAATTTAACTTTAAATACACAGACATCTGCACCTAATTAATCCTAAAATTAATTATCAAAGATCAAAAATAAAGTTTAAACGAAACAATTATTTTTGCAATTCATTTAGCATTCGTCGCCAATAAATTAAAAAACAGCCGTTGATTTTAAAGCAGTCCAAAATGAATATTCAGTTCCAATAATCTTAAAAGGTGTAGATAAGAACGCTTAATTAGCCTGGTATAAATTTAATTGATAATTTAGGAAACGCTGATGGTGGAATCCTTTTAATATAACGACGTAAACAAATTCTCTTTTGATTGGATGCTTGCGTTATTGTCATATCAATATCTGATATTAAATCTTTGCTTAGAATAAAAATCATTATTTTGTATATTTATCAGTTAATTTGTTTTTATGAACAGAAGGTAAATACAATTTATTTTAGAATTTTTTCTAATTTGTATGGCTTAAAATTTATATCTTAATGTTTTGTATGGTACTGATATGGAATATAGAATATATATATATATATATATATATATATATATATATATATATATATATATATATATATATATATATATATATATATATATATATATAGTGAGTATGGGTTTTTTGTTATTTGTTATTTAAAGAGCATTACTTTGACGTTCTTCCATTATATTGGAGCTTTTCAAAAAGACATTTATTTTGGTTATCTTTAAAATAGAACAATTAACCATATCTTCAAATTTAACACTTTACTAACAATTATTTCCAAAATGAAGACAAATTTTATCAACAATTTGCATGCAAATCGACAATAATGAAATTAATTTTCGACAACATAATAAGAAGTGAAAGCAGCCAGAATGCCTTAAAACTAAATGGTACACAAAAATACTTCGTCGGGACATTTAAAATTATCACTCAAATCACCCAAATTCTAAAAATATAGTGTAATATTCGTTTAACGGATAGAATTAAATCTTTCACCAGAACTACGTCTACAAATTTTTAAAAAGTTGAAGAAAACACTTTGAAGAAAAGTAATTTTTCCCATTAAACAAATAAACAAAATTATCAAACAACGCAAATTTACAACAACAATAAAAATAATGCTTAAAAATACTACAGTTACTGACAGGGTAAAAAAATATGTTGCCATGCCATACTCCAGGAATTGTCCCAAAAAATAAAATGTATTCTGGCAAAACATGACATGGTTATTATGCCGGAGCCCAAAACCTTTTATCATCACTATTTACCATAAAGCCAGAGGAGTGAAGAAAAAAAGTCAAACCTGGTTTACTCAATTCCATGTTAAAATTGCTCAAAAAATATATTGAATGAAACAACAAAAGCATATCTTGATAGCGATTCAATGAGCACAAATATACGAAAAACAAGCTACTGACTCTACACAAACATGAAGCAAATTAAAAACACAGATTTTAAAAACACTTCAATTTCTTACCCCGAAATAATACCAGAAACTTTTTATTTGAAATGATTCATATAAAAGAACCTAAAAGCTCTTGGTGACAAACAAGATATCAGCAACCTCAGCCACATATATCATAATCTAATATGTTAACCATCTAACCCCCTAATTTTCCTAATAACAAAAATTAATATAAGCATTTTTTAACATAATGGCTATAATTTATATAATAAAATTTAATAGTCGATTATTTTTAGGGTGTTTCTTCGAGGTGCGTATTTTAAAGTATTAAACAATGTTTTAAGTATATTTATTATTATAATGGGCATCCAATAATATGTTTCCTTAAATAACAAACAAAAAACCTTTTACCCAAACAAACTTATATAAATAAATGGTTTAGAAAAGTTAATATATATATATATATATATATATATATATATATATATATATATATATATATATATATATATATATATATATATATATATATATATATATATATATATATATATATATATATATATATATATATATATATATATATATATATATATATTAAATACATAATCGTTTAAAATTTTGGTATGTTCGTTTTTCTATAACTACAACTTAAAGGTTTTTACATTTTATACATATTAAAGATATACCAAGAGACAAAAAGGCATCTAACCTCAAAAAAAAAAACACTTTCTTTTAACTGTAGATCTATATCAAGTATCTGCAAGGTAGTGAAAAAATTTGTTAATTCGCAAATTTTAATGGATTTGGAATTAACATAAATAGCGCGGCTTATGTCATAAAAGATCCACTGCATATCTTTTCGTTGTTTCATACAAGTGAAACATGTTCCTAGAATTAAGTTCCTTGGCAAATACCGTTGCTTTGACATCTCCAAGGCCTTTGACCAGGTTTGGCATGATCCTTAACAAACTACCTTCCGATGGTCTCCACCTAAACTTTGTTAGTGGTTCTCCAATATCATTTGTAATCAACATATATCAATTTTTGTAGATGTAGACTCAGGCACCGATTGGACATGAGTTGGGCGTAGTTTGGAATGAGATAAACCGAGAAGATATAGACCACCTCATGTCAATAAATTTGTAAGAATTCGATATTCTTCAAAAACCTATTAAGCCTAATTATATTATGTCTGTTTACATGTTAGCATACAATTAATAAAATATGTTGGGTATAGTCGTGTTAATCTTTTTCTTACCAATTGGAGCAATATTATAAATTCCATAAACAAATCTATTATATAATTAAAGTTAATAATGCATTTATAACTAAATTTACAATTTACTGCAAATAGTATGAAATTTGATTTCCTTGTTAGTATTATAACACTTCCTGTATTTGCCTTCAAAATCACCTCTATAAACTGTTTGAAATTTTTATAAGATCCAGCAGTACATATAATGGTAAATCCAAATTTTATCTATGGGTTTAAATTCTCGATTAAAATTAGTAATAATTGATTAAAACGTTTATACACTTCCCAATAATTAGGTGTTTCAATCGCGGCAAGCATATTGCACATAGTTTTTTCATTTTTACTTCTAGATGGAAGATCTTTTAAAATCGTATATGGCTTTGGCTCTATCCAAAACCTCTTGGCCGGGGCGAATTCCACCCCTGAAGTCTTAAATGGAAAGGGAGGACGAGTTATACCTTGTTTATATACATACCTACATTAAGCTGTTTTGATTCAGTGGTTTTCGAAGTACGGAGTGTCTAAAGATAAGCAAAACATTCAATAAGGGTGCGTTCCACATCTAAGATCTAAGAAGAAAAGAGGGCCCAAGTAGTAACTTGTTTTAGAGGTATTTAATTTTTCCTCGCGTCACACTTACCCAAGCTGTTTGGTACAGTATTTCAACTGAGTGGTTCTACTGATTTGTTCAAATTTCAGAGTTAGAGATGCATTTACACACGCTACACGCCTTAGGAGTCGGGCAAAGGACATGGAGACAGTCGGCGGAGATTAACAAACTCCCATTACTACAATTTTCATAGCATTAAGAAATATTATATTTTATTTAAGTTCTTTTTGGTCGGTGTATCGATGCGATGTTGTTTCCGATTGCAAGCCTACAGGAGATAACGTTTTTTCCAAATGCTTAGTTTTCACTTAAATGACATAAATTATACACCATTTTTGAAGGGTAAGAAAATAATCTATACCTCTGCTGTAACGGATTTTTAAAATAGGAGTCGAGTTAAGAGACAATAGTATCTAAACATAACCGATTTTAGGGTGACTTTCACTTAAGGAAATATTAAAAAAGAAACTAAATCAAAATTTCAAAAACTATTGACGCAGCAGAAGCCTAGATTTAAGTGTTGGCTTTCATATAGTTTTTGAAAATTGTTGATAACTTATACCGTTTTTGAGAAAAACATTACGCCTCGAACCCCAAATTGGATCCAATTTTCGCGGCGCGAATGGACTCTTAATAATAATCTTTTATTTACAAAAGTGAAAGTAAGAGTAAATAATCTATTCCTGCTACTACACTAAACTCTTCCAAAAACTCTGGTTAAATGACATATAGGGATTTGAAAGAGCCTTCAAACAAGGTACAATTTGACCTTTCTTTAAAGTTGGAATTCACCGTAGTAAAAAAAATTTTAAAACTGGTTTCCCTGCATGACTAAAAAGTTTCGCCTGGAAAAAAGGTATAAAAGTAGAGCGTTTTCTCACAAAATGTGAAAAGTACCCCAAAAGGCCCTTGGCTCTTTTTCTTTTAAACCACTCTGTATAACAAACAGCTCACTAAATTTCCCTGGGGGACACGTAATAAAGCCAAAAAGGGTAAACCATAATAGACCTCCGTTGTTAAACCATACTTGTGTTCTCTATGAATAATGATTGTCATTAGGGAAACTTACAGTACAATGGACAATTTAAAAGAAAAAAATTTATTTTATTTCTCGTGTCTTAAAAGAAATAAACTGCCAAGAGAATTGTTGGTGTTCATTGAAACTTAAAGACCGGATGGTTACTTTTTATAAAGTTTCAATCTAACTTTTGCCGTCTATAATTAGGGTTTTTTTATAATTTTTGGTCTTGAAAATTAAATAAATAACATAACATCCGCTGCAAGAAATCGTTTGCTTATTCTAATAGTATTTTCTTTTACGTGATTTTATCTTCCTGTTTTTTTTTTATTTTTTTTAGTATTGATAATTAAAGGTTTAAATTAATTCTATATAAACCAATTAAGTGAAAGAAATTAAAGTCTCTCATAAAGGGTCCTCAGAACTGTATCCACCCAGGTTAAACACACTCATGGACAAAAATACCCGAATAATTTTAAAAATTTTTAAAAAAGCCCAATGCTAATTATCTGTAATAAATATAAAAATTACCACTTAAATCATTAAACGAGGTAAAGGTAACTGAAAAAAGTTTTAAAAAAATTAAAATCTCACTGTTTATCATTACAACATTTGTTGGGTTACTGATAAACCCCACAGAGTTGTGTGTTAAAATTTTTAAAATCAATAACAATTTAATCCCAGTGCAACCCTTTTTTAAAAAAATTTTTCTACACTTTTGTGGGGTTTATCCGTAACAACCCAAATTTTTTAATAATACAGAACTGTGAGATTGTCCTCTCTTCACTTTACATTTTAGTCACCTTGTTTTTTAATTTCTACATGGTAATATAAATTTTTTTGTTACAGACAAATGCGCATGCGTATTTATTTGTCATAATTTATTCGTCTATTCACTTAATTTTTATAACTGCATAATGCTCCTAGTGGCGGAATTCAAAATGCTCTTAGTGAATTTAATAGAGCGGGAGCGAGAGGGTGAGAAATATTGGTGTTTCCAACATTTCTTTAAAACGTGAAAATTAATAAAAATGTTTTTTGGTATACAAATGAATTTATTACGACTTTGAGTCTACGTTTTGTTAAGAACGTGAGAATAAAAACTTTTTATTTTATATCAAAGCAGGACAGAGAAAGTTCAATGTTGCCGATTTTACAACACAAAACGGAGTCAAAGAAGAGTCCCCCCTTCCCTTTGCAGAACTCTGGTTTTCTTCTTAAATTTGGGGGAAAATTTTATTTAGAAAGTTTTTTAGGGAGTCAGAATTTATGGAAGTCTTTTTAGGGATAAAACTTTATGCACCCTTTAAAAAAATTACAAAGTACTTTAGTATGTTTAGGGAAAGGAAACACCCAACAAACATTTAAAAGGGGTTCCCCAATTAAAAAGAAGGGGACGAACCGCCTTTATAAAAAAAAAAGGGGGTTTCCCCAAACAGAAACGAAAGGATTTTCATAGGTAAGGCCGGGTCGGGCCCCCAGAAAAACATCTGGTTCCAACAAGGACCTGGTAGCTACCCCCTCAAGACCGGGGAGTAGGGCATGATGGATCTAATCGTCTGCTCGTCATACTCTCCAGGGGACAGAAAAACACATCAGAACACATTGTGCTCGTGTCCCGGGAAACGACACAGAAAAGAAGATATAAAAACTTTCTCCCAATCTGGTATCGGATCATTAGAAGTCCGATCTAATGGGGAAATTAAAAAAAGGTTGACCCCAAAAACCGAGCGGTCCAGTGGAGGGCGTAAAAGTCCACTTTAAACCTACCTACCTACCCCACAGTGACAAAAGGCGACAGTTGATAACATTCCTAATAACTTATCACTTACTTTTTTTTATTTTTGTTCGATTTTGTAATAATATTTTTGGTTAAAAATAATTAATTAATTGATCGTTATTTATGGAACTTTGTAATCTAAATTTTAAAAAAACATTTTAATTTAAAAATTTCCCCTTATAATACTATGTGTAAGCAAACAAAGGGGTTGATTACGAGCCTTCTTGATACCAATTACGTTTTTTATCCAAAACCCCCATATTGGGGCGCGACAATTTAAATGATATAAATCAATCAAACACGAATAAATTATGGGTTTAAAAAATTTAGTTATATTTTACTATAATTAAGCCGTTAAAGAGGTTCAAACCAATAAGCGTTCCGATTTTTTTTTTTAAAAAACATTCTTGTTTAAGGTACTGAAAGATTTTGCTGTAAATTTTGAAAAACTGAAAATCGAACGATTTAAAAAAATTAATAGATGCAAAACATACCCCCATTGACAACTCTAATAATAAAATACAGCATTAAAATTGAGTTAACTTTACCCTGATTAGAAAAATGATTTGACAAGATTAAAAATGATTAACGTTTTAAAATACTTAAAATAAATCATTTAAAATATTTCAAAAACGCTGAAGATAATTGTAAAAATGAGCAGAATATAATATGATTTGATAATAATTCAAATTTTTAATTATATCAATCACTGCGTTATTCTAAAATATTTTTAAATATTGTTAACTTTTTATAATATGAAATAATTGAACCAGTATTCTAAAATAATATTTTAATTTCGTAAATTTTTTAGAATATGAGATAATTTGTCCAGTATTAATAATTTTTAATTATCCCAAATACTTTGTAATCCTAAAATAAAATTTTAATTTCAGTAATTTTTTAGAATATAAGATGATTTGTCCAGTATTTATAATTTTTAATCATATCAAATACTTTGTAATCCTTTCGAAAACTTTTAAATCATATTTTTAGGATTAACTTGATGCTTATCAAAATGCTACCTTAAAAGTTTCAAAAGTTCAAATACTTTCGAAGACTTTTGGCAAAAGCTAAATATTCGCGATTTCATTTTAATTTTTTTATCACTCTATTTAAATAAATATAACAAAATAATTTTTACATTTTTATTGCTAATTTTTCATTTCTACAAGACAGTGTTATTAGATTTATACATCGACGTTTCGTCTTTAAGCTGCCACCATCAACTTTGTTTTTTTATACACGGCCCTGGATTTTTATTACTTATTTTACAAGCTTTTAGGGTCCCAAAACCAATGGTGTATTGCACTTATTCAAAAAATTCATATTAATGGGAATTTCCATAAGAAATCATAAATTAGAGAGAGAAAGACGGAGAATAGATTTTTGGTAAGATCTTACCGGGAAATCATTAAAATGCGTTTTTTTAATATAAGTGCAATACTGCATTGGTTTTGGGACCTTAAAAGCTCTTAAAATGCTTATGGAGGACCCCTCCTAAGGTCTAGTAAGCCGTGAAAGCCAAACAAAATTTCAATGTTGGATCATTTGTTTCTTATCTATCGTCATCCTTGGTCAAGCGAGATCGAACATAGAAGTTCTGTTTGGCTTTCAGGGCTTACTAGACCTAAGGAGAAGTACTCCATTGCATAGATTTGAAATAAAAATTTAAAGTCAAATAAAGACAAAACTGCTTATCCAAACATAGACATGTTATCCATATATATTTTTAAAAAGGGGAAAATGCAAAGATTTAATTTTTTCAATAACATACAGGTTGTTCCATTAAAAAATAATATTCCTGTTTTTTCTACTTTTTTTATCATTAGTTGTTTTTCTAAATTTCATTTCTAAAATCCTTATAAAAAAATCTAAATCTTTTGTCCAAACCTCTTTTTTATATTTCTTTAAATAATACCTTTAAAAGCATGCCAAATTATAAGGAAAAACCCTGTACATTAAAATGGTTTATATTTTCCCAGGTAGTAACTATCAGTGGTCCCAAAGGATATCTAGGATTCTGTTGTCTACAAATATTTTCTAAAAAGGATATTTAATGGTGAGCATTTGGGGAACACTTTATAGTTGACCATCTATTTTCTGTCTGTTTTAATTTCTTTACCTTTATAATCCATCTTCTTGCAGTGCCATACTCTATTTTAGAGTGTAGGCGCCCTCTCGCACATATCTGTGTTGCGTACCAACAAGACACAGATATAGGACCACCGGCTTAACGTGCCTTCCGAAGCACATGTGAGAGGGTTTACTAGGCAGAAATACTACACAGTGGTTTGCCATTACCTTCTGTGAGGTGACGAGTTATGAAAAAGTCCAATGGAAAGTGCGGGGATCGAACCCGGGTCTTCTTCTCGGCTAAGAGGCTGGTACGCTGCCATTACACCAACTCGCCACTTAATATAATATAATCCATACGTAGGTTTTAATAATTATTACTGAAGCTGTGGCTATGTATCATCAAATGTGAACCATGAATATAATCTTTAAAAAAAACATTTGCTTAAAAGTTGTGTTTGATCTATGTACACTTTGGAACATACAGTATGTTTAAAACAACCATCTAGGGAGTAATGACCCGACAATATTAAACCTTTCTAGTAAATAATTGTACAAACAGATGTTAAATACTGGTCCCAGATATTCTTTTGACCATGGATGGTTACTACCTAGGAAAATGAAAACCATTTTGTTATACATACGTCTTATCGTCTCACTAATTTAAATAACTAGTTAAAAAAATCTATATACATATGTCATACGGTAAAATATGAGTGGCATTTTAAATTCAAAAATATTTTCCTAAATTAAGTACAAATAAAATATTAAAATATAAAAACAAAATTATTGTTAGTAAAAATTACTAGGGAATTATAAAGACCAAGGAGTTTATTAAGTCACTTCTTACTTAAATTAGTTTTCTTTGTTGAATCAACTAATAAAAGCGATAAGATCTTGCTGGTATAAATGAAAAATTAATTTAATTGTTTGTAATGAACTTTTTCTGTGCTGGGCGGCAATGATGCGTGTCTCAATGGCGGGACTGACCGCACTAACTCACGCTTGACGTCACCTGTGCCGCCCTTTTTTGCCGACAAGAATCGCTTTCAATTTACACTCGGTTGTGGTACATTGGCGGAGACTTAATCCCAAACACACACATCTTAGAATTGGAAAAGCTATTTAGATATAGAATTGGTAAATGTTCCTAAAACTGTTTATGGTAATAGAATAGAATATAATAGTCATTTTTGACAACTTTATGTTAACAGGAACAATTGTATTAGAAAATAAATATATAAGACAAACACATTTAAAACATTCAATTTACGAAATATGTGAAAAACAGTAATACTAGTTAATTACATAATAGATAAATAATACTTAAATTATCTGTTAATTAGTCTGTCTCAAAGTATATCGTTATAGCTTTTGACGAACCATACCCCAATAAACCTTTAACGATTTTATTACCTATTGTTATTTGGTAAACCCATTTGTTCATAAGGGCAGGGGTGAGCCAGGTATTTCTTAAGTATTAACCATTAGGCATATAAATATATTGGCTAATATTTTAATGTCAGTGTTGAATAACCGTTTTTATTGTGCGTTTCGAAAAAGTTATTTTACGAGAATATAACTATGTCGCGTCGAAATCATTTGTCATTAGATGCAAAACAGGTTGTGAAAAATGTTTATGAAACTTTAATCAGTAGAGGTCTAATTAAACAAGATGCTTTAAAAGAAACCTGTCCACTTACAAAAATTCCAATATACTCGATAAGGGATATAATTATAAGTGAAGAATTGAACAAAAAAACGTAGTGATTTTCAATCTCACCATATAGACAATACTGATCAGGACCTAATAAGAAGGAAAATATATTGTCTATATGAAAGCGGCGTTATTCCCACCTTGGCTTAACTGAAAAAGAAGCTAGACGAAGACGAAACTAATATAAATATTAGCCGTGCCACCCTCCATAGAGTTGTTTGTAAAATGGGATTTAAATACCGCAAAATAGATAAAAGACAAGTAGTAATGGAATCGCACAGATTACGCATTAGGAGATTTAATTACCTTCAAGAAATTAAAAGATATAGGTTAGAAAACAGATGCATAATTTACCTTGATGAAATAGGGTTCGATACACACGACACAGTATCCGAAGAATGGGTTGATTCCAGTCAAACTTGTCAGAGAAGCACTTTAAATAAAGAAACGCATTACCATATACACGCTGGTTCAAAGACGTGCCAAACTGCTTGGTTGTCTGCAAAGAATATTAAGGATTTAGCTTGGATTATCATGAGGATACAAGTGCAGAACTTTTTGAAAACTGGTTTCAAAATTATCTTTTAAAAAATATTCCAAACAACAGTGTTATTGTCATGGATAACGCAAGCTACCACAGCCGTCTGCTACACTAAGCACCAGCTCCATCAAGTTCAAAAACTGAAATCCAGGAATATTTGTTAGAAAATGATATTTATTTTTGAATTTAGTTACAAAAAAGCGCAACTTTTGGAAGTCATAAATTCATATGCAATTAAAAAACAATATGTAAGTGATAATTTTGCTGAACAGGCTGGGCATACTGTCTTAGGTCTTCCTCCGTATCACTGTATGTTTAACCCTATAAAGCATTTGTGGAACCAAGTAACATCAAAGATCAGAGCAGAAAATATTAAACCTACTTTAAGGCCCAGTGTTATAAATTTGATAAAAAAAGTAATTACTAACATACCAGTTGAGAGCTGGAAAATTCAGTACAGCACATTATAAAAATTGGGGACTCTTACATTTCTATACAAGACAACATAAATCCTATTGTAATTAATCTCAATGATGACTCTGATAGTGAAACAGAATTAGGTTTAGATATTTAGATTAAAAATGTAATTATGCATAGATAATGTAGTTATAAATTTATTTAAACTTTGGATATATTTAATTTTTTAATGTAATTTTAAGATTATACCTACCTAAATAAACAATAAATTATAAATATTTATATTATTAGAGTCCGTCCCGTAATGTTCTGTCCTTTAATACCTACTGGTCCGCAGTTTTATTGTTGTCGGTCCGGTATAATCCATAAATGAAGGCAAGAGCTAAAACGGTATACTTTGAGACAAACTATAATAGAATAGAATATAATAGATATCTTTGACAACTTTATTTAAACAGGTACAATTGTATCAGAAAATTAATATATAAGAAAACACAGTTAAAACATGCATTTTACAAATATGTAAAAACAGTGATACTAGTTAATTGCATAATGGAAATATACACTTAAAATACAAAAATAAACAAATCGTTATATTGACCACAATATATTTAGTGCTGCACAGAAACTAGCGAGTATTCGCTCAAACACAGATTTTTTTAAAACTTGGGACAGCCAAATAAAAACTTTTATCTGGGGCCAAGTGTTAAAGGGAGTTTGTTTCACAATTAAATATTTGGAATTGGGAGAGAAGAAAAGAAGTTTGGGGAGAGGTTCCACATTTGACATTAATAAAGGCAAAAGAAAGCGGGAATTCGGGGCTCTTAACTAAACCAAAGGATGCAAAACACACGGGTTACTCTGTTGGGGTAGAAAGGAATTAAGGAACTTCTGGAGAAGCCTAAAATACCAGGGGAGAGCGACAATCCCTACAGCCGAGGTGGGCAAGAGGAGGAACCTTTCTAGTTGGATCATTATGAGCCTTTCTTTGAATGGAGTCCAGAATGCTAATTTTAGGGGAGCATTCCCAAACATGAGAAAATATTCTAAAGAGGTTAATTTGAGATACATACAAGGTACAATTGGAAGAAGAAAATATTTTTGGTCGAAATCCAAGCTTTTAAGTCCGAGCTATGGATTAGTTTGGCCGTAAATCCAAAGAAGCCAAAGATTAAACGACCTTTTCTGCAGAACTTGGCCCTATAGTAGGGTAATTTCACTTTTTCAACAGGAACAGACTGTGTTTAGGAAAATGAACAGTTTCGCCCCACCAAAAATAATTTGAGGTCTTGTGAAAGAGATACTGTGACCTGCCGTTTTAAATCAGAATCAAGGTGGCTTATAAATTAATACTAGAGTATTTCGTCAGCAAAGATATGAAAACTTGGCGTAGCCAAATAAAAAAACTTATCTGGAGCCAAAGTCAGTAAAATAAACGAATATTTTTACAATATAAATAAACCAATTATTTATTTTTTAAAATAGATTATTGACTTATTGAAAATAATTAAGGATCTTGTAGATGATCATAGATAAAATGATTTAACTTGCATACATTTTTTATTAAACTGGCAAGTAAAAAAACTATCTCTTGAAAATTAAAACAATACTGTCTAGAGTTAGCAAGTTTTTTAACTGCACTACAAATTGTAGAGTAAAATATTTAACTAATTTAGGTCATATCTTATCCGAATGTCGCTACACGTACCACTAGTCTGGTCAACATGTACCATTATGGATGAAATTTTTGTATATTCTCCGAAAATTACGATCAAGGTGTCATTCGATTCGGAATATTATGTAAAAAGTTTAAGGAAAAGTCCCAAAAGCGGTCGATAAAAATTGCAAAAGTTATAAACAATTAAAAAAATAGGGGTTTGTTTTTTTCTGAATATCTTGAAAACTATCAAAGATATTCAAAATTTGAAAAAAGATCTGAAAAAAGGACGAAATTTTCTAAAAAAAGTGAAACCTCCCAGAACTGTATCTTTAATATTTATGATTTTTACAGAGCTCTGAAAATAGCGTTGAAAGCGGGTAGTCTGGCTTTCTCGCGCGATTCGTCACTCGGACACGGTAACAATACGCGCGGAAGCCAGACTACCAGCTTTTACCGCTATTTTAAGGGCTCAGTAAAATTTATAAATATTAAAAATACAGTTCCAGAAAGTAGCACTTTTTTTAGGAAATTTCCTCCTCTTTTTAGATCTTCTTTAAATTACGAATATCTTTGATAGTTTTCGAGATATTAAAAAAAAACAAACCCCTCTTTTTTTTTAAATTGTTTATAACTTTTGCGACTTTCATCGGCCCTTTTTGGGACTTTTCCTTAAAGTTTCTGCATAATATTTCAAATCGAATGACACCGTAATCGTAATTTTCAGAATTTACAAAAATTTCATCCAAAAAGGTACAGGGTTATCCAACGAAGACTAGACGGGCCGCTTTTTTGAATCTACCTGTACTTTTATAAAAAAAATGTGTAATAGCTATCATATATAATTTTTCCCTTCGAATGCAAAAATATTTAATGTAAAATAATTAAACATCAAATAAAACTGCTAGGGGTCATTTTGCTATTTTTTTAAATGGAATGCCATATTTTTTTGTTTCCTACTATATCTTTTGATCTAAAATGGTATCTTTTTAATTTAAAATGGTCCATTTTCTGCACGTTTAAATCGAAAAAATGTTCATCTACCGTGTCATTAACACCTGAAATATTGACACGGATACCTGTTTACTCTTTAACGGTAGTGTAATGCAGATAACTAAAAAAATAAAATTTAAAAGTTGTTTATATTTTTCATGAATTAGGAACAAATAACGTTAAAAAAAAAAATATTCATTAAAAG
The DNA here is from genome assembly GCA_019359885.1 of Listronotus oregonensis. Lineage (NCBI taxonomy): Eukaryota > Metazoa > Arthropoda > Insecta > Coleoptera > Curculionidae > Listronotus > Listronotus oregonensis. Next base: position 32,088 of record JAHBCN010009642.1, read on the forward strand.
ACCATCTACACATTGTAATACAATAGATACAATTCTAATAATTAAGACCCTATTTGTAGAATAGATACAAAACAAATATAAAAACAATAAACATATAAAACAAATACCCCACAAGAAAAAACAATAAATTAATCTAAGAACACCAGACATCTTAATAATATAAATGTTCGATATGTCCTCCGTTGTTTTCGAAACAGGACCGATGCCCCCTTTTGAGTCTTTCCAGACAGTCCCTTATAATATTGTATTCCTGGTTAAGTCTGTCAATTTCATTCACAATTTTTTGCTGTAGCTTATCGATATTTCTATTGGGCCGTTGATAAACTACAGTTTTTAAATGGCCCCATAAAAATGTATCCATTGGTGTAATATCTGGGCTATTGGGTGGCCAATGAAGTGTTCCGTTACGGCCAATCCACTCGTTGTAACGCCCCTTCAAATATACTATCACTTCTCGAACGGCATGAGGTGGAGCACCATCCTGCTGCCAAATAATATTATTGTAGATTTGCAATGGCAATCCTTCCAAGAGGTCCTCGATATCATTTTGAAGAAACTGAAGGTATCTTTGGACTGTTAAAGAGCCACTATAAAATAGCTGTCCAATAATTTGATTTCCTAACATCCAGAGAAGCCTGAGAAATTGCCCTTTTTTAACAAGACGCTTAGTGATGAGAGACCGTTCTTGGACTGGTCTTGGTCTTGCAGCAAGACCAAGACCCCTTCCTCAAGACCAAGACCAGACCAAGGAGTGCAAGACTACGCAAGACCGTCCGACCTGCAAGACTTGCACTTTGTCACTTTTTTTAAACTATAATATTCAATTTTCATATTCAATATACAGAGGTATTTCATACAGACATGACCAGAAATGTGCCGAGAACTGCCTAAAAAGGCGACAATTTTATGAGTAACAGGTTTCTAACTAATAATAATTACTTTGTTCTTTTAGAAAATTCTCTAACAACGATAACTAGTAAATTCAATAACATGTTTAAAAAATAATAGGTTTGTGACTCAATGGTCCGACAAAGCTCGATATCTCCAAGACCGTTTACCACAGAAAAAAAACTAGGAGTACAAAAGTTATAGAAGCTGAAAATTACTTACCTTTTTCTTTTTTTAAAAATTTGTATCAGTGATGCCACTTTCAGGGTGTATCAAAAAATTTTTAAAATCCAGAAATCATTATTTTTGTGCTACCGAAAAAGGTGGCATCATTTGATTGTCCTTAAAAAATATCGAATGTGGGTGGTTTAATCAAAAATATATTTGTCATGTCATTTAGGAATACTTTTTATATAAAAGATTTTTAAAATTTTTCATCCGGCTTAGACGGAAAAATCAAAAAAATGCCAAAAGTATAATAAGACGTATTTTTGTCAAAAAAGAAAATAATAATTAAAAAACCATCTACGTCGACATTTTACCTATATGAAAGTTTAAGAATTTACAGCATAATATACAGGGAAGCGATTTTTTTATATGAATTTTTTGCCATATTTTTTTATTTTGGTTAAAAGCTAAAAATAATAAGTTTTCTTGAGTGGTATGGGTTCTTGGAAAATTCGAAATAAAAATAATTCTACATTTTACGCCTATTTTTTCTATAATTTTTGTATATTCAGTTTTTCACCATTATAAACGGTTTCGGAGATATCGACTAATATCGAGCTTTGTCGCACCATCAAGCCACCTTGTATATGCAGAATGTTTATAAAGTATTTGTATGTTTGACTCAGTTGAAAATAAAAAATTTATTTGAATGAAAAACTTTTTAATGACTTTTTTTTTGAATCATGAAACCAATGTTTACATATCAGGATCTTTTGCATGGAAATTTCACATGTTTAAATTTATTTTTTTTCTGCTCGCACAGTACAGTATTTGCTTTAATTTTATATGCTTCCAAAAAAAAATTTTAAAAAATTCTTTTCACAAAATTTTCTTATGCCATAAATGTATAAAACGGTTGTGTCTCAATTTAACTAAAAAAAGGCCTATAAATAAAAAACCCCTACTTTTAAAAAATGCTTTTTTAAACAAATAATTTAAATTCATGTAAAGGGTTAAATTTTTATATTTTAAAATTTTAAATCAAAAAAAATGTCTCCATCTTTATTTATTTGTAAGTATTAAAAAATATATTTTTTTAAGATTGCTTAGTTTAAATTATTCTACCAAAAAAAAAAGCAAGACCCAGCAAGACCAAGACCAAGACCAAGACTTTAAAACCCCGGTTTCCCCCCCGGTCTTGGTCTTGCTTTGCTCATATAAAGACGCGCATCTCCCCATTATGCAGCACCTGTTTCCTCTTATATTTATAAGGTATTTCGCCATCGTTGGATTATAAACGGGCCCTTAAGGGTCGCCCTTGTCAGTTTTACTCCATAGAACTCTTTTGAGATACTGGAAACAAAATGTAAAAAC
>JAHBCN010009643.1:0-34379 GCA_019359885.1 Listronotus oregonensis
TTAAATACTATAAGAAAAAAAACAGCCGATTCTGTTTAAAAATTAAAAAGTAAAAATTTAAAAAATAGCAAAAAAATCGCTTTAAAAATATCCAAAAAATTTTAAATAATATTGTTTTTTTTCCTTTTTAAAAACTCTGAATATCGTACGTAAAAAAACTTTTGTTAAAGTTGACATATCTCTGCAGAAACCAAAGTGGATTTCCTGGTTTCGTTCCCAACCCAGGGAAAACATTTTTAACCATTATTCGTTCTTTTAACGTTAACTGTTTTTTTTTTGGGCGGAAAAACTATTTAAAAGGGTTTGGGTTAATATTCATAGTTTACAGAATTAAAAGCACTTAACAACACTAAATTTTTTCCAATTAAAATACCCCAAATAAGATAAACTATTTAAAACGGGGCACAAAACAATATCTATAAAAATACAATTATTAGAAATTTTAATATTTAAAAAATACCCGTTAAAATTAAAATTTAAACTTACAAAATCAGCCCATAATTAATAATAACAAATAAAATCATCGAACAGCACGAAAACCCTGTCGATACGCTTATTTTCTTTCTTCAAGTTGTAAACTAAGGAATGTGTGTTGCCACTTTTATTGTCTCCTCGATAACAATGATTTCAATACATAATGAAACTTTTGGCCGGTTCACTGTTATTTGAGCGGAAAAGTATATCATAGGTTTAAAAAATCATTTACTAGTGTTAGATTTTTTTTCCCAGCCGCTTCGCGGGGGTGGCCGGTATTAAATGAGTCCCCGACAAAAATTTTTGGGACTTTAGGTATAGTTTCTTTTTTTTATACGGGGAAAAGCGACAAATATGGTCCTTTTTAGTCCTCGCTTGATGACCTTGATTTACCATGTATATATCTACGGGGTGGTAAAATATACAGGGTAAAACTATCTCCAAAATTACCATTTGTATTTCGAGACATATAGGGAAGATTAACCTTGGCAAAGTACATCTCTCTGACATTTAATTTCAGCAATTCTGAACACTTTCCAGAGATAATCGTACAAAAAAAAGGAATTTTTTATTTTTTCTATATTTTTATCATTCATTATATTCTTTAAATAAAAAATTACCTTACGAAATAATGTTTTAACGCCTCGGAAAAAACTGTTTTTTTTTGGGAAAAACCTTTTTTTTCTGTTTTTTTTTTCAAAGGAACAGAAAAAACCCAAAATATGGAAAAATTCTAGTTCCAGTTATATTTTAATCTTTATTAAGAAAATGTTTTCAAAAGTAAACAAAACATTATCAAATACTGTAAAATAAGTAAAGCTTCACATAGACAACAATCCAAAAATTTAAAAATGAAGTCTTATTGATATAAAACGTAATGAAACACATAAACACACCTAAAACTTATTCAAATTTTTCGTTATCATCCTCAGAACTCTCACTGTCAAAACTTTCTTTGTCGAAATATATTGTCGCATCACATTGGCAGGTTGGCAATATGACTAGAAATTTATATAAACCAATACAAAAAATAATACTAAAAACTATTCATCAAAAATCACCTAAAAGGTTTATTAATGTAACTAAGTACAATTAAAAAAACTGAAATTTTCCTAATTTATCGTTTTCTTTGGCAAGAAAACCTTTTTTTCCTAGTTTTTTCCAGATTTGAAAAAAACCTGTTTTTTAAAAACTATTATAAAATATTTCAAATTTCGGTTATCCGGCTTAGCCAATATTGACGGTTTCCCTTTGTCCTGTTTTAGTTGAGATGTTATCTTAACTTTTTACGTTAATACAAAAATTATGTGTTAAATGTTAAATTTTTAATTACCTTTTAACTTGGAATTATTCTTTGTGGCCTAAGCTTCTCTAATGACAAGTTGAACCCATATATTTTAGTTTTGAAATTTTAAGACATTTACTGAAGTGTTTTTTATTTTTATATACTATTGCATTAAATAAAAATAATTTATGCCTCATGCTACCTAGATAAAAGAAATATTTTTAAGCAAATATATAACCCCAAGTTTCATTTTTCTATTTTGTAGCCACCCTTCTAAATCGCCTAGTATATTGAAATCTTATTATAACCTTGACATTTTGAAAGACGAGAGTCTTAAGAACTGAAGGTCTGTATTTTTCCTTGCATCGTTGTTTAGTCCAGATATAATCTGTTCTGTTTTTAAATACTACATTACTAAGATAGATAACTGGTTAATACTTCCTTTCATGACCCCAATAATATGCAGGCAATTGCAATAAAGTATGTCCATAAGTGCGACAAATATTATCAAAAACCCATTAATTTTTTAATTTATGACATAATTTTTAACTATTTTTTTAAAGTTTACTGTTTTCTTTTTCAAAGACAGCTAAGAAAAAGACACCCTTTTTGTATTATCTACTATGACTCTTAAAATAGTTAAAAAAAGATCATTCTATTCTTTGTATTATTTACTGACTGTCTCCCTAGACGCGTATAGCAAATATTTCTTTTGCGGTAAGACGTTACATCAACCGTCATTTTAGCGCATCACCCTTATTTGATAAGGTTTATGTCAACAAGCTAAAGACTTTTTGGTTTATGTATACATTTAAATTATATTTATTAATAATAAACATAAAGAAAATACAAAATATATATAAAGTTCAAGGAGAAACAGAGACAATAAATGTATTGGTATGACAATTATTTATAAGTCATCGACCTTCCTGGTACGGAAGCAATATATTTATTAGAAATACAATTATTAAAATTCTAAATTAATAATTGATGTTCGCGACACTTTTCCGCTTCTATGTAAAATTAAATACTGGCTATATCTCAACGATAGAATCGAACTTTCGTTTTCTTTACACGTGATTTTAGATTGTAGTTTATTAACTTTACTACTTTGCCATTTTTCTTTTTTTTTTCCGGTGCCTTTTTATATTTCTGTGTTAATAATATAGGTTTTTGGTAATTTAACTATATTTAGCTTAAAATGTCCTGCTTCCGATATTCTTTTATAAGAGTTAGTGGCGATAAACCATAGATGACAGAAAATTTACGTTTTTTTGGTTAGCTTTGAAAATGAGTTTCTCGTACAGGTGTGGAATCCAAAACCGAACATAGGGATAAAGTGTAATGTATCAAACAGAAACGGACAACCCCTTAAACTGTGTGAAAGAAGTGAGACAAAGCCTTGCAATGTATCGATACTTGTATGTACAAGCGCTGTTCCGAACAGCGAAGACGGAGATTCGAGGCATACGGCAACCTTCGTCGAGCGTACGCTGTTTAAGGTATTTTGGCGCGTATGTCCTAGTTTAAATTCGATCTTACTCTGTTTTAGTGCTTAATTTGTTTTCTTTTGTTCCAATTTGCGAACCGTCCATGTTCGGTTTTGAACTTTCCACACTTGTATAAAAGATCACTCCGAAGTCTTTCCGTTTAAGTATTAATAGCTACACTGTCGAAAATTGCTTAAAATTACAATAATTTTTACTGTCAAAATCATGTACATATAGTACCGGGTGTCAAATTATACATCCCACGTTATTTTCTTACTTTTTACCGTACAAATAAATAAAAAAATATTTGTTTGTTAGGTTAATTCTGTAGTTTCGGAATTTTCTATAAACAGATTTTTATTATGTAGATATGTTTTTTTAATGAAACACCCTGTGTATTTTATCACCATTAAAACGATCTTTCAAAAAATCGTTTAAAATCTACAACATTTATAATATGGAATTGTTTCGAAATATGACTATCTAAAACTAAAATAAATTTTAATTCCCATTATATCTACAGCAATAAGCTTGCTGTAGATATACATACCTAATGGAAATTAGCTTTGCATGACTATATTTCCCAAACTATTAAAAATGGATATATTAAATTAATACCGACTATTTACTTAAAAAACCAGTCTAAATTATTATGCGTGAGTAATCCCGTTAGACGAATAGAGAAGAGCATTTAGCCATTTTTCAGTTTGGATCATGTTTGTAAAATTTATTAGTTCATGTTTTAAGTGCGTTTTGATTGTTTATGTGGTTTTATGGTTTTGTAGGGAAGGATTAAAATGGCAGATAAGTAAGTTGATGTTTTGTTCTTGTTGCAAGATCTAGTGCAACGGGTTTGTCAAATTGCGGCCCAAATCATCAGGTAGTTAAAAAATAATAGCGAAATTCCGGCCCAAAATAAGGTTGGCCTCAATAAAATTTCCAGGTAATTACAAGATACAATTATTGCGGCCCGTAATAAATACCATAAAATTATTAGAATATTGATAAAAAAACTTCTTCGTATGGATAATTTAGACAAATTCAAAAGCCTCAAATTCTTGGTTCTGGACGTAATATATACCATATTGAAAATTGTTAAAATTGTGTTAATAATTTCTACGTAGGGATAATTTAGACAAATTCAAAGCCTCAGTTCTGGTCGGTCATTGTTATTCTGGTTAGTTAAAGCGGCTTATTATATTGCAGACGTAAATACCATATTAATAATTATTAAATTTTTTATTAATAACTTCTAAGGAAAATTTAGACAAATTTAACAGCCCTCAGTTCTGATCCGTCATAATTAGTTCTGGTTAGTTAAAGTTGCTTTTGGATTTCTCCCAATTATATTTCAGACGTGATAAATCACTAAAAGTAGGAACAGTAATGTTTTCCCTTTAGGTCGCAATTCTGCCATGGCTTAATCAAATGAAATTTATTTCAATATTTTTTGGGCTGCAATTTGTAATGTAATTATAATTTGTATAAGTGCAGTAGGCAACAAAAATATGACAGATATCAGTATTTATATCGAAATGTCCCTCGAATGATTTTTATTATTCCCCAAAAAATTTACTTGTCAGGTTAACCTGTATAAAACTTGTCAAATGCACGTTTACACACATCATAAAATATGATAGAACGAATGAAACAGGTGAATGTACTTTCAGAAAGAGTAGTCAATAAATTTTCAAATGACATTTAAATAAATTTTAATTCCGTAGACGATCGTATTTTGATATAATTCTTGGTATTGAACCCCTGCGTTTTTGCCGTTTAGACACTCCAAGGATATGAAACAAAAATGGAATGTTCGAGGATTGCGTTTAGCAAGTGGAGAAAACTTTCTTGTTAGGAACGGTTCTTTTTTGTTAAATGAAGTTAAATGGGTGGGCTAAAAGAAAAGAGTAATGGTCTCGAAAGTTGTTTTCTCTCCGATTTCCCGACCCAAATTTGCTCAAAATCAAACTAACCCTATTTACACCATTCTTCTTTTGCACATAATTTGATTTTTACACCAAATTAGCATACACACTATTTTACAACACCTTTTAAAAACTTGTTTTTATATTTATTTTGCACCTTTTTTCCATTTAATTGCAAACCTCCACTTTCATAAGCCGCAACGTGGCCGCAACCATGTATACACTTAGGGGATTTTATAACAAATATTAGAACTTGAAAGTTCGCAAATTTAATAGAAAAAGGTGTAAAATAAATAAAAATACCATTTTAAAAGGTGTTTATAAAATATTGTGTGCCACTTTAGTGTAAAAATCAAGAATTGTGTACACAAAAAGAAGGGGAATATAGTGAAAATGAGGTTAGTGTGATTTTCACAACTTTACGACAAAATATCTCGAAAACGAAACAAAAAAATATTTTTTCAGATTCGTAATCGGGGCCCCACAAAACCCAAAGCGGGCGTGTACCAAATTTGGTCAAAATCGGAGAGGAGGCAACTTTCGAGACAATTACCAGGAAAAGCCATTTTCCAGGCATAAGAACAGTATTTTAAGCAGAATAAAATTGGGGATTTGAACTTTACACGATCTAATAGTAAATTAATTTCGATAAATATAAACAACCCAATCGTCAGATCACTAAGTGTGTTTGGTGCGGCCAGTAGTTGGATGAATTGGCGGTTAGAGCTTTTACATTAAACTGCAGGTTCCATCTGAGAGTTAGTAATTATCTAATTTAATATCCGTGGTGGTAATATTGTGCTGTTTAAAACCGGGCAATGCAATAATGGCATGGTTCGATACTTGGATATCGTTGACAGAATAATGGGAAAATAAGTCTTTTTCTCCAGTCTCGGTACCCACGGCACCTACTACTTGGTATTCATGGAATGCCCCAAAGATAAAACAAAAATAGACAAACAAGACAGAGAAATAATAAGCCCTTTCAAAAATAGCTTTGCAAGAAGTGCTAGCTCAGTTTGAGTTTACTTACTTCATTGTTTACAAATTAAAATAACGTAACCACTTACCTTTACTTTAAAATCATAATGAAATAAAAATGAAAACATACATAGGTTATTCTGAAAACTTTTTCGCTCAAGATTTGGTTTATTTACTTTTTCTGTAACCTGCTTTAAAACATAAATAAAATATATTTCTTATAGCCCATGTTATATATTTAAAACAGATGATAATTGACTAAACAATAACAAACATTGACATTTAACCGATTTCAATTAGCCTATTCGTATGTAAATTGTTTTAATTTAGCTCACACCTGGAGGTCTCAGATTTTCACTCTCGAAACCAGGTGCACGTCGACGTTCGACTCGATTAACTCGAAAGGGAACTGAAATTTTTTGTGTGTATAATTTCGAGTCGCCCACGTGCCCAGGCACCGTCTCCAAGAGCCGGTGCACCCGGTCCATCGGCAGCTCGTTGCACTAGGTCGTATGCCTGTGGAAATCAGCCACAGGCAAAATTTACAAATTTCTTATGTCCCGAACGATGCAGGAATTTTAGATGCTCCTATTTGCAGGTTACATACCCGGGGAGTGTCGGAATTAAAAGTTTTGTGGCACATTTAAACACAAAATGGTCTTGACAGTACTAAATATATGAATGGGTATCGATAAATGTAAAGCCCACTAATAAAAAAGAAATAATTAAATAACTATAGTTATTTACTTATAAACCTATGTGCAGAAAAGGGAAATAAGCACACGTTTAGCGAAGTTAGGTCAAGCAATCAGTGCGGAAAAAAAAACTTTCCGCAACTCTTCAGTACAGCATTGTTTTCATAACAAAATAAGTTTTTTTTTTATTTACAAGCATACAGAAACCACTTAACAATAAAATAAAAATAAAAAAGCAATAAGTTGGAAACAAGTATCTACATAAAAAATACAAATTTTATCGTATCTGTACTGGGAAAACTACAAGATAAAGAGCAAATCTGATTCTTAAGTTCGATTCTCGAAACAACTTTAACGGTGAAAACAGATCGTGGCTAACTTGATTCGTTTCGGAGATACAGAGTGTTTTTCAAATTTTGGCGATTTCAGCACACCTTTCTATCTCGGTTGTTGAGTCCAACTTTACGTAGAAAACAGTGGCGTGCTCAATTTTTGTATCGTTAACACTTTTAAAAATATAACGCAAAGTTGCTTATTTTCAAATAGGAATTATTCTCCATGACAGTACTAATATACCACTAATTCGATAAATAAAATTTTATTAATTTCTTTAATTTTAAATTTTAAAACTTTTCAAAAGCTTTATTTATGAAATTAAAGAAAAAAATAGCGATATATGAGTACTGTCATGTAGAATAAAAAAATCGACATTATACAGGAAGTATAAAAAAAAATTCAATTTTGTTTTTTTATTAATTATAGTCTTGACCATGGTTTTGTGGGCAACCCATTTGCGGTACTTTTATTTACCTATTATAGTTGATAAACATAGTTTTTATCCGGTTGGCAGATTGGTGAAGATCGTTTAATTCGATCTGACAGTAAAGCCGCAATTACATGACGAATTCTCTTATCCGAGTAACTCCGAGATATTTTGAGTAGAATCGTTCCACAATTACATTTACGAGTTCTTGATTCGAGTAGCTCCGAGTCATAACGAGTAAACGTTTATATTCGATGTGAAAGATTCGTACAATTTTTAAAATTTAAAAACGTCTCCGTCCAAAAAAAAACCAGCTGCTGTGGCTTTAGTATAATTAAATATTTTGAATGTGAAAAAGAAAACAAAAAATACGCAAAATAGAATAATATGGGTAAAGCAATATTCACAAGTGAGCTATAGGGTTTAAGTTAATAATAATTAGTAATTTTTGCATTTAAAATTCCATAAACATTCAAATAATGACCTATAAAGATTAATAAATAATGCTCCATTTGCTCAAAAAAACTTAATAGCGCCATTTTACGTAACCAGGCTTTAGATACCCAAGGTTGGCTAGGGAAAAAATGTCTCCTGGTGCGTTCATGAGCGCCCTCTCCTGGAGATATTCTAAAAAAACAGGACACGATGACGTTCCCTAACGAAAAAGTATTTTTTTATTAATGCAAGATATGCGGGTGCTTCCCTTTTTGCTTATTGATATTTTAATGTATTAATTAGTAAAAACCTACGTTTAGGCTTTTTTTTGAGCTTTTTAAATTTACTACAAAAAGTTTTAGTTTTCAATAAACTTTTGAAAAGGTCCTAACAAGCTGACAACTGTAGAGTAAAGTCTACCAAAAAAAAATAAAACGTCAAATAACGAGTTTTATTTATTAAAGTCCGCTGTGCCTCTCCCAAAATTCCAACAGTATTACTCCTCCACGGGTAAGATTTTTTTCGTAAAGATGCACTGTGACGTCTGAAGTGTATGGGAATCATGTACCTGTCATATATGGACAGGACTACTAAGAAGAAAAGAACAAATGATGAGGTAAATTGAAAAAAAAATTTTGTTAATGGAAAACCCTTATGAATGAAGAAACTGACAAGCTTAAAAAAAAAAGGGTGCTATACCAAGAGACATATCCAAATGTAACACTCCGATTAAAGAACTTATCTATCAGTTGTTCAACAACTTTGTACTCGTAATTGTAAAACCTTTCGTGGTATACTTTAATCCTTGGGTCTCTTTTGTGGGGTACTATTAAAGAATATGTTTATGCTTAGCGAAGTTTTATTAGTTTAAAACAATTGCAAGATCCTGTTAGAATGGTGGCTTCAGAAATAAGGAACGACGAACGTTTTTTATGTGAAAAATATAAGCATGTTCGGAAGGAGAAGAATGACATTTCAAGCATACTAAAGCCCTTTTGTCTTATTGTTTTTTTGTTGCAATTATTTAATACAAAATAAGGATAATATTACTTGAATAAACCACTAACAAATTGTGTGCTAGAGTATGTTTATTTTACATAAATAATAATATACGGGGTTTCATATAAAAAACTTAAAATTTATACTCATATCTTAAAAATTAAACCTTTGAGAAAAAACTAACTAAACTATTAAACTGAAAAACTCTATCAAGATTAGTTTCACATTTTTAATAAGGAAAAAAGTTATGACATAATGGAGATACGAGATGCGTTTAAACAAAAAAGATTTTTTAAATTACCGTGAATTGAATACTAAGAGGACCAAATTTGACAGAAAAAATTGTCATTTTGTCAAAGGTAGGAATAAAAGTTCAAGAATCAGACACGCCAACATTTTCTCTTATGTTTTCTTTTTTGAAATCATATAATCGTCGTAAAAATAAAAAAAAATATTCCTTGTGACCTTACGCCAATTTCCTTAGGTAAAAATACATGCAAGATGTATATTTTTTATTTTTATTTTTATAACTCCATTAAGATAAAAGCACATCTGCTTTCTTTTAAACGTCTGACCTTCCCAAAAAAAAGAGGCTATTGGCGATCTATTTCTGGGAAAAGGGGGTCAACACGCAACACACACATTAGAAAATAAAAAGGGTTAGGAAAACCCTTCAAAGTATATTTACCAATTAGGCAAAGCTAAAGAAAATTGATCGATGTCGGGGGCCCTGCGAAACGCAAAATACAAACCGGGTTAAAAGAAAAATTTTGTTAGCACTTTGAAAAAAAAGGAAACCGAAGAAAAAGAGTTATTTTTTACCAGCAGCGTGTAAAAATTAAAGATTAGATTTGGAGAGTGGATGCTTAGCCAAAACAATGTATACTCACCGACATAACATTCAAGACAACCAAAATTTAGATCAAATTTAATGAAATATAACTTTTTCTTCCAAAGTCCGATTTTAATCTTTTTTTTTTTTCAAAATGTAGATAATTATTTCGTTTTTAATTAATTTTATTCAAGTTTCAAAAATACTGTTTACATGTTGAAATATACAAGAAAATAAAATATCTACACATTTTTTCTTAAGTTTGTAAAAAATCTGTAGAGTAATTTTTGCAATGTTAACTACACTAGATATCTTCTTCTTTCTTCTTTTCAGCCTTTTACTAACTACTCTTGGACATAGGCCTTTTCAATATTTTTCCATTTTCCCCTCCTGTTAACTTATCCATCCTTTTCCAGCAATCTCTCTTATATCATCAGCCCATCGTCTTTGAGGTCTGCCAACGCTCCTTTTGCCATTTTTTATGCAGCTCTCTTCAAAACATCCGTTATTCCGTTGTTCGTCTTATTTCTACGTTTGTTATTTTATCCTTAAGACACACTCCAAGCATTGCTATTTCCATTGCCCTTTGGTTTACCCTCAGTTGTTCAAGTGATTTTGTGAGTGCCATCGTTTCTAGACCATAGGTTGTCACTGGGAGAACCACTTTTATATACTTTTGTTTTTAGGTTTATAGGAATTTCTCTGTTTTTTATAATATGTTGCAATTTACCAAAAGCTGCCCATGTCGAGCAATTTTCTCTTAATTTCTGCTGATTGATTTTCTTTTCCCAGCTTAATAGTAGTGATGAGAAAGAATACCAAGACCAAGACCGGGCTAGTCTTGGTCTTGGTCTTGGTCTTGCAAGCCAAAAGAAGGTCTTGTTTTTGGTCTTGGTCTTGCACCACCCGGTCTTGGTCTTGGTCTTGCTGCAAGAGTCTTGCTGGTCTTGCTTTTTTTTTGGTAGGATTATTTATACTAAAATGTTAAATAAAATATATTTTTTAGTACTTAAAAATAAATAAAGATAGAGACTTATTTTTTGCTTTAAAATTTTAAAATATACAAATTTTAACCTTACAATACATTTAAATTATTTGATTAAAAAGCATATTTTTAATGGGGGGTTTATTTATTTTTGTGGCCCATTTTTGTTAATTGAGAAACATTTAAGTAATAAAATTATTTAAATTTTCTTTGAAAAAAACATATAAAATTAAAGCAAATATAAAACGGTGTAGAGTTTAAGCAGAAAAAAAAAGACTTAATAATAACCAACCAGATGTGACGTGAAATTTCCGTTAGAATGATTCTGATACGAAACACAGGTTTCTGATTTAAAAAAAAAAGTTATTTAAGGAACTTTTCAATTCATATGAACTTTTTATCTTAAATTAGTCAAACATTTTCCGTACAAAGTTTGTTTAAATACGTTATAAACATTCTACATTTGCAAGGTGGCTCAATAGTGTAACAAAGCTCGAGATCTCCTCTTATGATAGTGAAAATCTGAACATAAAATTATAAAAAAAAAGGGCGTAAACATAAAATTATTTTCACCCCCAGAATTTTGCGAAAAATCCTGCCACTCAAAAAAACCCCCCTTATTTTTAATTTTTTTACCTAAAATTACAAAATTTATGGAAAAATCCAAAAAAAAAAATCGCCATCTTGTATATTATGCGGGGAAATTGTTGAACTGTCACAAAGGGTTGTCGACGTAGATTAAATATTAAATATAATTTTCGGTTTTGACAAAAATGACGTCATCATTATTCTTTTGGTATTGTTTCGACTTTTCCATCTAAACCGGAAGTGATATTTAAAATCCTTCTATGATATGACAAATATATTTTTTATTAATCCATCACATTTATATCTTAGTTTTAAGATGTAATCTTATGGTGCCTCTTCTCACAGTGTGGAACAAAAATAATGTATTATTGGATTTTGGAATTTTTTAATTTACCCTGTAAGCGGCATTACTAGATAGCTAATTTAACATCAGAAATATGAAAGTTATTTTTAGCTTCTATAACTTGTGTACCCCTTTTGTCTGTCGTGAACGGTTTCGAAGATATCGAGCTTTGTCGGACCATTAACTCACCATCTCAATATTTTGAAACATTTTATTGAATTTACTCGTTATCGTCGTTGAGAACTGTATAAAAGAACAAAGTAATCGATTTAATTATTATTTTTCAAAAAAAAAACCTGTTACTTATTAAATAATTGCCTTTTTGTCAGTTTTGACAATTTTTTGTCATGTTTTGTATAAAATATCTCTATATATTGTATATGAACATTGAAATTTATAATATTAAAAATCGCATAAGTGCAAGAGTCTTGCAGGTCGGTTTGTCTTCGTAGTCTTGCACTCCTCGTCTTGGTCTTGGTCTTGCATACCCCGGTCTTGGTCTTGGTCTTGCGCAAGACCAAGACCAACCAACTCTTCATCACTACTTAATAGTATGCCCCAAATACACATAGTGATCCACAAACTCAATGTCTGATTTCTTACTAAGAGTTTCCTGATCGTTTTTTTAAGGATTTTGTTTAAATATAGTTCATATTGAGGCCGATTTTTCGCGAAGGTCATTTAGTTCTGTTAGCTTTTTTCGGGAGTTCATTTAGATTGCTGCTAATAAGAGCAATGTCATCGCAAATCTAAAATTGGCTTAGATATCTTCCATCAATATTCATTCCAACCCTGTCCCACTGCAGCTCTTTAAAGACATCTTCCAACGCCAGTGTAAAAATTTGGGTGATATTGTATTCCCTGACGTACACCTCTTTTTAACTTGATATCTTCTGTTTTAGAGTCTTCATCTATCGGGGCATTCATCAGGCGTACCATATATATCTTTGATGATCATAGAGTATTATAGTCTATTATTTCATTTTTTAAAGCGTCTAGAAGGCCCACTTTTTATCGTATCAAAAGCCTTATGATAGTCCACAAACCTAGGTGTAGTGGTACATTTTACTCTCATCATAGTTTGGGTTATGTTTAACATTCTGGTATTTTATTCTTTCAGTATCGTTATCGGTTTAAGAATGTTGAAATAAACATTACATTTTTTGATCAAGTCTATTTTTAATTAAAACAGAGGTTCGATCCAGTTCCCGGTCTTCTGGCCCGTTAATTCACTTATTAAGTCTTCTTCTTACTGTTATTTCATTGACAGCAACTTGACAAACTCGGGTTATTTCTTATCACTACTAACTGGTATGTCGATCTTAAAACTGAGAGAGCAACGGCTCTAGCTGAACCTTCGGATGACAAAGGGATCGTAAATAAAAAAAAAAATTGAAATTCACTCACGAAACGTTTTAAATGATCGAGGTCAGATAAAACTGTTTTACAAATGCAGAATAGCCAGAAAACACAAACATTTCAAAAAAAATCAACAGTAATTTCAATAATTGTTGCAAAAGTGTAATGTTAATTTCAAAAATGTATATCTCTTAAACCAATAAAGATACCGAGAAAAAATAAAACACAAAAATGTTAAACATGAACAAACTCTGCAGAAAAACATATCTAGTGTGGTTTACAATGAAAAAAAAAACCCACAGCGTGTTACAAACTTAAAAAAAAAAATATATTTTTTATTTTCTTGTATATTTTAACAGGGAAGCTATTTTTAAAAACTAATTAAAGTTACGAAACAATTATCTACATTTTGAAAAAAAAAATTGGGAAAACGAACCATGGAAGAAAAGTTTAACCCTACATTAAATTTGATCTAAATTTTTTGGGTTTTGCCGAATTTTATGTCGGTGAGTTTAGTTATATTGCTTAATGGAATTCATCGTGATGATAATTTCGTAAAGAACATAATTTTTCCGGCGAGGCTACCTTTTTCTTTAAAGGCATGTAACAGGTCAGACTTAAACTCCCGAATTACCCTTTTTGGAGATACATAAAAGTAAAATGTACGTTGGAAAACTAGATAATTCATGCAACACAAATTATTATTTCCTAAATTATTGAAAATGTTCAAAAAAAATGTATTTATTAACTTGGTTAATGTCAGCCAGGCATTTAATTTAGTTTTTTTTTTAAGTTTTCATTGCCAATAAAATTAGTATTTTGAATTAAAAAAGCGTTTTTTATATCTTTTTATTTATCCATACTTAAAATTACCTATCTTAAAAGATGTAAAATGTGCTCTTTTAATCACTGTAAAAAAAAAGGGGTTTTTTTTCCCGAATTTATTCATTACTTAAAAAAAGCACTTTACAAATATCTTGGGATTTAAAATTATCCGAAAATTTTGCGAATTTTAAAAAACCCTAAAATGTTTTTCTCACATTAAGGCACTTTATGACGCCGTGCGATATGCATTTGTTATTATGCCCCCTAATTTTATGTCTAATGTCGATGCACTGTTAAAAAGTGCTTTTGCCTCTTTACTTCTCCAATATTCACCCATACAGAAATGCTTTAAACGACTAAATATTTGGTTTTATAGAAATTTTATTTTCGTAGGGAAATTTTATAATAATGGATTTTTTCTAATTTCCAGTTTACACAATTAAAATAACAATATAGCTTTATTTATAAATCATGAAAATGGTTTCCAAAAGAAAACTTTGCGTAGCCAAATAAAAACCTTTTCCCGGGGGGCCAAATTTCTAAAATAATTTTAGAAATAAAAAATTTGGGGGCCAAATTTAAAAAATAAATTATTTTGGACAGAATTTTATCTAATTTAACATAAACCCAATAGTCAGAATACTTATTAATAAAAACACAAAACCTATGTTTATTTTAATAATTTAGATAAAAAAAATATATTTTTTTTTTTAATTATTTAACAGAATGGGCTGTATTTTGTTGGACTAAAAATTTTTTAAAACCCATTAAATATAATAAAAAAAAAATAATTATTTAACTCGCATACATTTTTAACAAAACTGGTAATTAAAAAATTATCTGCTCAAAAAAAAAACAATTTTTAGAATTAACAATTTTGGGCTACTTCCGCTGCAACAAAACCAACTGGTGTCTAAGCTAGGTTGGGACACATGTCAGGTTGGCGGTAACATTCGGGACGAGAGAAATTACCAGATGACCCCCCGATACTCATTTAAAAAAAACTGCAAGGTTAAAATTCCAGATCGAAGTGAGTGGAGCAACCCCATCTCCCCAGCATGGTTGGAAAACATCTGGTATACGGGGGTTTTCCAAAACCGAGCGGGGAACTGGAGCGTTCGGGTACAGTAAAATGAGAATTCAAAATTTCCTATTCTACAAGACACACAGTTCTGTATTTCAAACGGAAATATATGCTTTACTGCACTCCGCGAAAAAATAACAGGAGGGCTTAAAAAAACAAGCGGATCTGCATAATAACAGAAAAAGCGTCACAAAGGGCACTTGTAAACCCCAAGGCAACGTCTAAGCTGACATGGAAATGCCAAAGAACTGGAAGCCGGGGAGACGCAACAGGGTAACTTTTTTTGGGTACCCAGGACATTTATTTGGAGTGATAAAAACCACAGCACGAGGGCAAACCGGGAATGGATCCGAACAAACACGAGGAATACTGGAGAGCCTTATAGTAGGGCTGCTAACAGGGCACATAACCTAAGAGGACACCTACCCGAAATAGGCTTATATAATGGGGATCCAAGTTGCAGAATGTGCGACGAGTGGGAAGAAACATTAAACCCTATCCTGTGCGAATGTGAAGCGTTAAATCACAAAGACAGCATTATTAGGGCAACCGAAAAAAGAGCCGAAGGAACGAGACTAATGGAGGATTGGTATAAAAGATAATGGGAGATAAAAAAAACCCAAGAGGCTGGGCTGTTTTCCCGGGAGTAAATCAAGGGCTTTCAGGAAAGAAGAAGAAGAAACTATGCAAGCTTGTGGATATTCCAACGTAAAATATTTGACTAGGATAGGTTATATCGTGACCAATGCCCCTACCACCAATGCGATGCGAAGGACCTTTGACGAATTCACGGTTTCTAATTGTTGTGAGTTTTACTTAATAAATACGTTATTATTTGTGTGGGTAAAAAGGCAAATGAAAATACATAAGGGGAGCTTTGAAAAGTAATGGAAGCATTTATACGTAAACAAAAAAATTTTATTTTATAATACTTTTTAAATTTTAAAGGGGCCCTTTTCTTTTTTTAACCCCTTAAACTTAAGAAAACAATTATATTTACCATGGTTCATATCTTAAAAACATTATGCATTAAATTGCTTAAACATTTAGAAAAACTTAAATTTTAAAAAATATACACTTATTAATAAATAAGGACTTACCACAAAGCTGGTAAGTGTCGATGTAAAATAAGAGGCAGTTATTAATACAAGTATAAAAATTTGAATTGACAAAGACCTTTTTAGTAACAAATTTAATGGTTTAGTTAAATTCTGGGAATAAAACACAAATTGATTTTCAGAGCTTCTTCACCCAAAAAAATGTTACGAATGCGTGTGGCACGATTAGAAGCTGCTACGATAGGAATTAACTGGCTAATTTTTAAAAAGCAGAACCTGTAAACATACTTACAGATGAGACGGTTTCCTAGAGCTCTAATGAATTTATTGGAAAAAGCTTTTTTTAATGTATATAAATCTTAATACTTATTGCAAAGCTAATATTGTTTTTAAATTTTTAGTAATATATTTTTAAATTCTCATTAAAAAAAAAAAACAGGCTTTTCTCCAAATGTTGTAGTTTTTTGTAAAAAAGTTTTCTGAAACTGCCCAAAGAGTTTCTATCTCTAAAGTTTTTCTTTAAAATAGTAGTGCTAGTGCTACTTTTCTAAAAAGTTACCCAAAAAAGCGTACGCAACACGCCTGGAAACTGTTTTTGGCGCAACCTCCCCTCTGTGTATTTTAAATTTGTTACATTATAAAATATAATGTAATAAGTAATAACTAATACTTTTTGTCAGCATTGTTTTAAGTGATCTTAATCATTGGGGAAACTTGCCTCACCTTATGACTTTATTGAAAACAAATAGTGTCAAACAACCAAAAAGATTATTTTACTAAGACAAAATTTTGCCAATAGGGATACATAGATTTTCAAGGTGCTAAAATCCCACGAAAACAATTTAACGTTTATAATAAGCCATATGAGATATTGGGATTTGCACTAAATAAAATTTATTTAGATAACTTTTAATAGCTTTTAAAGGATTCTTAGGATTTTAGTAATTGTTTTGTTTAGTTAAGATAATCCCAATAATATTTTATTAGTCAAAAAAAAAAAATGTAACGTCCTTTAGGTGACATTTATAAAACTGTTTAACTGGGCTAAGTTTTTGTTAATTTTTATATAATCAAAAACATGAATGTAAAAAATATGCCAAACTTCTAGCGCCCCCCACTTTATTTTCTACATGAAGATATAAAATAAAGCAAATTTGGATTACGTTTAAATATATTTAAATTCTATCAAAACACTATTTGTTTTGTTTCGAACGATATAAAATAAGATCACATTAAAGAGATCAGACCCAGCAAAAAACTATTTCCATATCTAAGGAATGGTCTCATCCACAACTTTTAGCATTCTTGATTCATCAAAACAAAGCCGTTTGTCTTATTAATAAAGATTCCTCTTCTGGCCCCTACAAGCTAAGGGAAGCTGTCCGTACAGCTTGTATAATTCCTTTCTTTGCAGCTCCTTGTAGAGCAGAACGAGGTACCACTCGCACGCAACCCTTTACATTTTATCTGGAAAACTCCTTAACTTCCAACCTTATTCCCAAATTCACCAGTAGAGTTATCTAGAATGTGGAACCTGATGTCCGCAAAAGTATATTTTTTCCCTCCGAACCTCTAAATATTTGGGTTCTTTTAATAAGTTGCCCTTTACTTCACCCTTCAGACACTTCCAGTATACACTACATTGATATTAAAGCGGCAAGCCTGCGCGGACTGTCATCAGGAAAAAAAAACATGAAGATTCATATGAAAAGCTGTGATTAATTTATGAAATAAATGTCCGTATTATATTTTCTTTATTTTTATTGCCACAGAAGAATTATGGCAATTTTTCGCTTTATTTATAGCGCACCTATTACCATTGTATATTGTTACAGTTTAGAAAGCGAAGACAATTTGTAAAATATTCGTTTATATTAGAAGTAATTTTATTCTTATTCACAATTAGATTTATTATACATCAATAAGTTTTAGGCAAAACTCACTAAAACTAATACTTTTAGAAAAAAACCTTAATTTTTTTACCAGTACTTCTACTTTTAATGTTTATTATTTAATACAAGACATTTATTTAAGTAACTACTATCTTTAAAGAAAAAAGCTTTTTGTATGTAAATCTATTTTTTAACTTCTTAGGCCCAATTTCCAGTTACTATTTTGGGTAAAAACTTTAATTTTTGTCATTAAGTTTAACGAAACTAATAATTGTGTTGAAGAGATCTAATTTTGCATCCTGGTTTTATTAAATAATTTCTTAGGCTATTTCCTTAAATTTCATTTTATTACACAATAATTAGTGCTTTAAAACTATGATCCTAGAAGAAAACATTGATTTCTGTTTCAATTATGCTACGTATTTTTTATTTGGCCCTTTTTTATATTTTTATTTGTGCAAGATTTATAGTATTAAAATACCTATAATTAAAAAAATGGATTTTTTTAATATTTCCTATCCTATTTTAGGCATTATATTTTAACTCTTACAAATTCAAAAACAAAAGCCATTTCTTAAAAATTATTAGTTTTTATTTCCACATTTTTCATGGGGTGAAATATAATGAAAAAAAACCTAAAATAGGAAAAGAAATATAAAAATGAAGATCTAATCTTTAAAATTATAGGTATAAGCAGTTTTGGGCATACACAAAATAAAAACAAGTTGATGGACCGAAAGACTTGACCATGGTATCTTTATGTTTTTGAGATCGCTGAATCCGAATTCGGGGTCAGTTTGACCCCACATCAGATCAAAGTCGAGGGCATTTCAAGGTTACATCTGCAAAATTAATCGCAACCAAATTTGAAGATTGCATAATTATCTTTTGGCGTTGCTAAATACGAATCCGTGTATATATATATATATATATATATATATATATATATATATATATATATATATATATATATATATATATATATATATATATATATATATATATATATATACTTTAAAATATGTCTCTACCATGATCCGATGAGGTCAAACTGAAAACGGATTTATATCCAACGGCCTCAAAAGTTCAAATTTGGTTACGATTAATTTTACAGTTTTTGACCTTGAAATGCCCTTGACTCTGACCTGATGGATCAAGTCAAGGGCATGAATACCATGGTCAAATCTTTCGGATTATCAAATGTTTTTATTTTGTGGGGCTGTTATTTAAACCTTTTAAAAGCCTGTTTATTTGATTTATTTAACCAAAAATATGTAAGCAACATTTTCGCAGAGAGGAGGTACCCGAACTTTTTTGTCTCGTGGACCCCTTGTCATGTTTCACGGTTTTAAGTAGACGCTCTGCTTAGGCCTACTTCACACGTCGGCACCAATGTTGGGCCCAATACTGCTCGTCAAACGTGTGGATCGAGATTATTTGCATTTGTCTCACCGTGTGGTGCCGGCTCTGCCAAATATTGATTTAATATAAATTCACTATTTCAAATGTTTTTTGACAATAATAAAGCCCAACTCACCTTAAAGATGTTAATTTCTGAACGCAATGCAATTCGTAGTTGAACCCAAGGGGGTCGATATAGACTACTTTAAGAATCATCGCCGTAGAGGATCACTTTAATAGTACTTTTATAGACTACAAAAGTACGTTATGGAGAGATCGAACGTTGTTAGAACAACACCGATACGTGACGGTTTATATCAGTTTGCCATATGAAGCCGTAACGTATCGGTGTTGTTCTTAGATCTCTAACTTAAGTAACATAGATGAGTCCCAAAGGGTAAGTTTAAGAGAGATAAAAATCAAATCTCGCATAGCCTAACGTCTGTGAATACTAAACGTGGTTCCAGTGCCAGCTGCATTTTATATTTTAAAGGGTTCTACAGAGCCTACATTAATATTGATCGAAACACCTCATTACCGCCCACTAAATATTAAAAAAATCCCCATTAAAGCATTGAATGTCAACCTATCTATATTTAGGCAACGATATGGACTAAGTAGATACACTATCCGAAAGAGTAATTCCCTGGGGTAATTTTAAAAATAGCCGTCGGCCCGTAATACTAAATCTACCCATTTAAATTTTGCTCAGTAAAATTGTTAAAACTTAATGAAACTAAAGCTTTATTACACTTTATTACAATTTACTCTTTATGGGTTACTATGGCATACACATCTAATTTTTTAAAAATTACGTCTTTTAAGTAAGTGCAATCAACTTCAATGCACTGGAACCTCTTTAGGAATTCACACTTTAAGATCTTGGATGTTTTCTGGACGAGTTGCAAAACCTTTGGCTTTAAATAGCCCCAGAAAAAAATCTAGTGCAGGTAAGTCCGGGGACCTTAAAACCCAATTTAAATCCCCAAATAGTGAAATGAGTCGGCCATTAAAGACTTCTCGCAAATCTTTTAAAGTTTTTAGCGGTATGTACTGTCGCTTCATCTTCTTCTATTAGTTACTCTTTTTAAGTTTTCACGCAAAAAAACTCGTAAAAACTGAATAATCCCGGGAAAATTTAAAAATTTAAAAATTAAATTTTTGTTTAAACCTTATGATGCTTTATTAGAAAAATGACCTTTTACGAAAATCAATTTTTCCTAGTTTTATGACAGGTGCCTACTCGATTAAAAAAAAGTTCATTCAAATCTTAAAAGCCATAGAAGATAATAATATAAAAAAAAAAGTACTGACTTATATAAATTTATTTCGATATCAAAATCAGGTAGTCTATTTGGGAAAACCCCGTATTTGGTAATTGTTTCGAAAGTTGCCCCTCGATTTTGACCAAATTTCGTATCGAGGTTTTTGGTCGAAACTAAAAAAAATTTTTTTGGCAACGTTTCGTTTTCGAGATATTTATCATCAAAGTTGAAAATCAAACTAACCTTATTTTTACTATTCCTCCTTCTTTTTGCACAGAATTTTTGATTTATACACTAAATTGGCATACAATATTTTATAAACACCTTTTAAAACTTGTTTTTATATTTATTTTACCCTTTTTTCCATTTAATTGCAAGCCTCCAATTTTAAACGCCGGTTACGCCGCAACCATGTATACACTATTGTCTTCCCAAATATGGCCTTTGACTTTAAAACTTAACAATTTAATAGAAAAAGGTAAAACTAAATTAAAAAACTTTTTTGAATGTGTTTATGAAATACTGTGTGCCAAATTTGTTAGGCAACTTCGAACAATTCAAATATTTTAAAGTTAATTTTCTAAAGCTGTCGTAGAAAAATAATGTTCCCAACTCTGGCCAAAGTGTCTTTAACGCCTTGAGCTCGGGCAACGGCAATGTGCGGGAAAGTATCACTTTCGCACGCTGAACAATATTAAATTACTTTACCTAAAAACTATTATTAAATTACTTTACCTAAAAATGACAGCTAACCTAACTTTAACATATACTGGTTTTCGTATCCCCTAAAACAAAAACGTGAAAGAACCCCCTGATCGCTACTAACCATAAATTTTATATACTTTACGAGTTAAACCAATACAACTTGTCTAAAAGATTAAAAAAAATAAATATGTAATCAATAAAATATTTTTCTTCTGTTTATAATTATACCGAAAGAACGATTACTCTTATCTACACCTATTTTATGACGCTCTATAATAAGGTAAGCTTATTCTATAAGGTTCATTTTCATTACGATAAACTAGAGCTATAAAACAGAACCTTTATTTTTTGATTAATGGGATGAATAGCGAAACCTTAATTTTTTAAATCGATTATGTAAGGCTTTTGATTTTAAGTGGATTAAAGCGTTTGCAACTATAAAAATAGAAATAAGAATCATCAATAGTTTTACTACGTTGTAAAGCCAGTGCAACATGGATAAAATATTAGCATATTCTCTTTTTTTAAATTAAAAAAAATATGTAAAAAATATTTTTTACCCGTTTAATGAATTAAAAATAAACATGAAAGGTAAAAAACTTGTCAGAATAATATTTTTGCAAATAAGTTTAGGGTGTTCGAAAAATAGACGGAGAAATTGTAATTGGCGATTCCTTGTTTAAAAACATGAGAAAAAGTTCCTATAAACATGGGTCCGGAAATACACAGTTTTCAAGACACAGGGTGATAACTTTTTAAAAAAATAATAATTCCTTATTAATATTTTAAAAACTATTTACTCGATTCTTTTGAAATTTGGCAATATTATTTGTTGTATTAAGAGGCTAATTAAGCCCTAAATAGATCAAAATTATAAGGTCCAGTGGCGTCCCCGGGGGCATCTTAGCGAATAAAATTGACAAAAAAATGTACGCCACTGTCTTTTTTGCAACTTGAATATTTGTTGCTGGATTAGGCGTCTAAAAATACAACTTCTTCACCTCTTGTATTTTTTTCGTATCTCACTTCGTTTTCGAAAAAAAAAATAAAAATGGTTTTATTGCATGCCACTGGACAAAATTGGTTTATTAATTTTTGCTAAAAAAATCACAGATGCCCTGGAAAACAAAAAATCAAAAACATTTCTAGGAGAGATGTTTTAGTGCGACAACAACTACAACAAATGTTGGAAATGTCCACCATCAATTTCTGAAACCCCTTATCACTCGACGAATCATTGAACGACGAACTCGACCCTATTGAGTCTATTTCTCACTTCTTCGCAAACATTTACAATTTTATTTCTTAACTCTTCTATTGTTTGTATGGGAGTGTCTAAACCAAATTTTTTAGGTGTCCCCATAAATAAAAACCTATTGGATTTAAGTCAGGGGAGCGAGGTGGCCAGATTGGTCCACCTCTTTAAACCCCAAATTTTTCCCCCCAAAGTTGTTATTTAGATGAGTTCTAACAGCTATACTAAAATGAGGAGGAGCTCCATCGTGCAAAAAAGTTTTTTTGATTACGTACATTTAGAGGGAACTTCTTTCAGCAATACGGGCAATTCTTGTTGAAGAAACTCTAAGTAAGTTTAAACTTTTTAACTTAAGGGTAAAAGAAGGGCCCAATAAAATTGTCACCAACAATACCCATCCACACATTTAAAAAATTGTTCCTGGTGACGACATTGTACGTAAACATGAGGATTTTCTTCACTCCATACAAAAAAGTGTTATGGAAATTAACAATACCCTTCCGCCGAAATCCGCTTCGTCCGTAAAAAGTAGTTTATAAAAATTTCTGTTATTATTAACCCTTTCTAATACCATTGGCAAAACTGCAAAGGGGGGAAAAAACTCTCGAAAAATTTCCTGCACATGTTTAACATGATACGGATCAAAGTTGTTCGGAGAGAATGCCACAATGCTGTTGGAATGATTATTTCCTAATCGGCTGCTATAGCCCTTTGTACTTATAACAGGATTTTGTTCCACGGCGAAAACTGCTTCCTCAAACACAGGTGTTCTCACGGACCTCGGCGGCCTCTATCATTGGCGGAATGGCAAACTTTCTAAATAACATTATTGTCCCTTTAAAAGAAATAAAATTTCCCTTAAAGGGTGTAATTTTTCCATTAAACAAACCAATGGATTTTTAAAGGAAATTTTTAATTTTTGTTTTTATTATTTCCCAAAATTACTTGTCTTTCATGCAGAGGTTTTGTTTTAATTAAGAAAAAATTTTAATTTTTTTTAACTTTTTTGGCCTTTGGGGGGCCTAAACGTTAAAAAATTTAAAAAAAAAATTAGTCCCAAAAAATAAAAAGGTGAAATTGATTAAAAATTTATCAAATTATTTTTAAAATTTTTTCAAAAACCCCTATTTTTCAATTAAATTTAAAAATAATTGCTTTTTCAAAATTAATTAATTAATTACCTTAATTAAAATTAATAAAAAATAAAATTATTTAAAACCCCTTTTTAAAAATTTGGAAATTAAAAAAACCTTTTAATTTGCGGTTAAAATGCTGTAAAAATTCAAGAAAAAATAACATAATCTTTGATAGGGCCGAAAAAGGAAACAAGAAAATTTTTAAGAAGGTTTTTTAAACCCCAAAGGCTCGAACACGTCAATTTTGTTTCTAATTGCCCCTTTTTTGGGCTCCCTCAACATCCCGAGTTACGCAAGTAGCATATCAGCATAAATTTTTTTTCTTATGGAACCCCTTGTATATTATTGCATTTTTATTGTCGACGGAGAATTCTAAACTTTTTTTTATGCATTTTATTGTAAGTACTTAAGACTTTGACAGGCTGTATCGTCTAAAGGGTTGGATCTTGAAAAAAACGTCTTACATGTCCCCATATTTTTTACCCGAATTCAAAATATCAACTTAATAACAAGTGGTAACAAATTTTAAAATCCGGGTACTACCGGTAAAGTAGATATAGATATGTAAAGGGTTTTCCCTTTAAGACCCATCGTTTGGGCGTACAGTCTGGCAAAGTCTTGAAAACGTAATTTGCAAATATCTCTGAAACTATTTAAGTTCGGTATAGGATCTAATACATAAAATAAATTTAAAATTTTACGTAAAATCCAAATATGCAGTAATATACAGGGTGTGTAATAAGAAAAAAGTTGATGCTGATATGTATCTACTACTTGCGTAACCCTGTATGCTTGAATGTCATGTCCGAAAACGGGCAATTAAAAACAACAATTGACGTTTCCAACATTTCGTTAAAAAACCATTCGTTCAATCTTCATCAAATTTATTCAGAATTTTCGCCGCTGCACATGTACTGGTATTATAGGTCTGGCGGGTTTACTTAAACATTGACTTTCATGGTTAAATTTATAAAACTCATTATGCCAGTATGAAATATATATTTGGTACTCTCCTTAATGTCAATAAGTATTTGTGTGTTGTTTCTGCTACTGTCCTGGCTGTACTGCCTAAGTAAACCCACGAGATCCATACAGGGTGTCAGTTTTCTTATGTGTTCCTATGCTAGATTGTTAGAGCCCTAATTACAAAAGATAAAAAAAATGGTTTACGGTTTAATGTCCCAATTTATTCGAGAAACAAAAAACGCCGTTAACAGAATTCTCATAGCCTTCTTCGTTTTTTATATACAGTATGAAAACTTTCAAATTGAATAAAAAAATAAAATACATTTCACTCTTTGCTTTGGTGATCATGCAGCTTTGGGTTTTTAAAAGATCGTTGTACATGATCCATTTGTCGTTATGCCTGTATCCATAGGCAACAAAATGTCCTAAGTGATTTGGATCAGATTGCCCTTGATATGCGCAAATACCCCGAAGGATAAATCTTGTCTTAAAAACCAATATATATCTTAAAACTAATGTATCGCGTTTATTCAAAAAAGTGCTATTATTGGCATTTTCCGTAAGAAGTTATGTGGTAAAGAGAGACAGAAAACAGTTCTTTAGTAAGATCTTACCAGGAACTCATTAAAATAGTTTTTCGATTAATTTCTACACATCATTGGTTTCGGGACATTTTCGGCTCTTGAAATCCATACTAAAAATAAAGGGCCGAATTTAAAAAAAAAGTTAATAATGAAACGTCGGACCTAAAATTTCTAACCTCCATCTTGTAGAGCAAAAAATTTGCCTTGATGTTTTTTAGCAATAGCTATCTTGTGATTGATGATGTATGGGTACAGACAGCGGCGGTCTTAGGGGTGAACAGGGCAATCGCCCGGGCCTCGCGCAACATCCCAAGCAAAATTTTAAAAATATAGATATGTTATATTGTATGAATAGAAAAGTTTTTGAAAAAGCTTTAAAACTACATTATACATACAAAATATATATATATATATATATATATATATATATATATATATATATATATATATATATATATATATATATATATATATATATATATATATATATATATATATATATATATATATATATATATATATATATATATATATATATATATATATATATATATATATATATATATATATATATATATATATATATATATATATAATCGGAATTTACACAACAGTAGTTTTATTTTTTCAACGGATTGTAAAGGAATGTTTTTAAAATTTAACGATTCGGCTTTTAGGACATCTGAGTTACATAAACCATTAAAACATTGTCGTCAATTAAAATAAAAATATGAATTTAAAAATCAAAAAAAACAACTGCATATAAGCCAATTTTAAAGGAAATCACTTAAAGACTGAACCAATATAAAAATTAATGGCAATCTTAAAACATACCGATAGTTGTCCATCGGAAGAATTTTTTTCATTTTAAACAATGGCTTAACACAGCCGCCATATTGTTTTTTTTGACGTAACATACTTTCTTGGAATCCTCATGATGAAACCATTAATTTGACTCCCATATTGCAATATTCAAACAAATACTTTTTTTACTTTAAATAATGGCTACACACTACCGCCATCTTTTTTAAAGTATCATATTTTAATAGAATCCCTATGGATGGTAGTACTTAATTTAATACCCATATGCAATAATCAAACACATTTTTTACTTTAAATAATGGCTACTCACTGCCGCCATCTTTTTTTAACGTCACATACTTTAATAGAATCCGTATGATGGGACCTTTAATTTAATACCCATATCGCAATATTCAAACAAAATTTTTTTCCAGTTCAAACAATGGCGCATGCAGCCGCCATGTTTTTTTACTTCACTCACCTAAAAACACTTGGACTATTAGGACGAATCGAATGTACCTTAATTATACAAATCTGTCCAGCCGTTTGGCAGATAACAGGTAAAAAAGCGTAAGTTTCCCCCCCCGATTTCGGGAGACGATTATGTGGTTCCTGTGGGTGTGCTAGCTGACCCAGTGGTTGTGCTAGGTTGTGCTAGCTATAACCTGGTGTCTAGCATTTTGGATAAAAAATATTAACTGGGGGGCTAGCGTTAAGTTGCCCCCATTTCGGGAGACGATTATGTGGTTCCTGTGGTTTGTGCTAGTGAGTGGTTGTTAGGTTTTGCTAGCTATAACCTTGGTGTGCTAGCATTTTGGGTAAAAAATATTAACTGGGGGGCTAGCGTTAAGTTGGCCCCCCATTCGGAGACGATTAGTGCTTCCCGTGGTTGTGCTAGCTGAACCAGTGGTTGTGCTAGGTTGTGCTAGCTATAACCTTGGTGTGCTAGCATTTTGTAAAAAATATTAACTGGGGCCAACAACGGACCCTCAAAGGTATCCTTGAATCCAGTTTTAATGACTTTGTAATTGAGCATAGGTTAGTTCTCTAATTGACTACTTATGTTTTGGCATTTAAGGTATTTATTGTTGGGGGCGTATAAATTACGTGAAGTGTTCAAGGGGGAGGGGGTAAAGCCAAATAATTCTAAATCTCATTGGGGCAAAGAGAAGTCTTAGCAAATATCACAAAATTTTTTATTTCTGTAAAAAACGATATAAAATTGCGAAAAAAGTCAAAAATTAAAGTAAAAAATGTTTCTAGAATGAAAATATGGCGATATTTCACACAATGTGTTTATCCATTTGTTCAACTCCGCAGAGCAGCACCAGTTATAATCCAAGGTTCGCCAAAACAAAATTTAAAAAAAAATCTCACGTGAGTTTGTGGAGGTGGAGGAGCTGAGAAAAATTTTACGAAATCCACCAGGAGAGGAGGGAGGAAAAAATCCAGAAAAATCCTCCGTAATTTATGGACGCCCCCTTACCTTTTCACCAATTTCAAGAAGTCTGATTAACTTAAAAATTTGTATAGGGGTCAAGAGCCGATGACAATACAATTATTTCATAACTTTTACTTTTTAATGTCCTGACTAGAAATAGGAAATAAAATAACACTTTTTTTTTTAAATGACAATACTTGCGCATTCGCCAATTTTAATGTTGTTTTGGAACTTAAAAATAGGAAAATAAATTATAGTTAAAAAAAAAAAAAAAGAAAAACACGCTTTTATAGCAAACCGAACTAAAAGTAGAAAATAATTTAATTATAATAAAAAAGCGTGGGGTGCAATTTACTATGTTTTCAAAATAATTATAATTTCGTAAATAGTTATCAATAACTGTAACATTTAATATCAAGCACTTCACACTTTTTTACCATAATTAAATTATTTTTTTTTTTCAGAATATTAAATGTATAAATAAAATAAATTAAAATATATAATGTTATAAATACCAAATAACAATATTCTAAAATTAAATAAATAATAAATCTCTTTTAAAAATTATAAACTTCATCAAGTCCTAGGTCTTCCTGGATTCACCTAGTACCGATGCTGCATTCCCGTTCACAGTAAACCAATTCTTTGGATAATGAAACTTCAGTTTTTTGCATTGTATTTTTTTCAAATTTCATTAATAAAACCCTTAGGCCCGGTTGTACAATGGACTTACCGAGTTCACCTGATCATCGGTTCAACGGAAAAAAATCGTTGTACAAAGCCGGTTCAGACGGTGAACTGTGGTTGATCTTGAACGTCCGAATTTGGTCGTTCAAGATGAGTTCAACTCCTTTTAGAAATTTTTAACCTCACTCTTTTGACAGATCACCTTGTGTTTTAAATATTTTGTTGTTATATTTTTAAAGTTGATACCTGGTTGATACCTATTCGGTTTTTATAATTAAAAATTGATCTTGTATGAAAAGATATGAGAGACGACAAGGATTTTGTAAAATAACTTATTAATGTTGCACACTCTAGAGCCCCATAAATATACAGAAATAGACCGGATCATTTGAATATTTAGAATGACAAATAATTTAAGGCCAGATTTAGGTTAAAAAAAAACAAGCTGTGAGATTTAACATAGAAGAAATTTTTAAACAAATTTCATCTGTTCAGATAAAAGGGTTAAATTTTTAATTACATTTTAATTTTAAGTTTAAAGTTTCTTTTTTTAGAAACCATGCACTAATTCTTACTGAAATGGTATGCATTGCTTTACGATTTCTAGGCACTGGGAGTTTTTACAAGTTTTGAGGATTTTGGAGGTATTGAAAGTCAACGGCAAGTTAAAAAATATCTATGATTTAAAATCAGTTTGCCCAAATTTCGGCTAAAATTGATAAAAATGCTAAAAAACTGAATCTGAAATTACCATTGTGGGCGAGGATTTTTAGCATTGGAGCCATGGATGGGGCCATAATAAGTTCAATCTCCTGGAGGGGCAGATGCAAAAATTTAAAAAAACAAAAAAGGATTTATTTTTTTATACAATATTAGCTATTTAGCATCTTATTTATTTTTCAGTAGTGATTGAAAAAAATTAAAATTCAAAAAAAAAAAAAAATACAATACAAATACATACTCATAATTTATAAAGTTGTTTTTTTTTTTAAAGAAATCAAAATCCTTAAATTTGGTTAAGTTGTGGAATTTTTTTCTTCTTTTCTTTGTGGGCTTTGCAACTGATGGGTTTAAGGTAAACCTGCAGTGGTTCAACACTCAAAATTTGAACTGGGTTCAACAGTGAACTGCAGTTCAAGAAAACCCTGTTGAACCATTGTTTGTACAACCGGGCCTTAGCCTCTACCCAAAGGACCAAAAGTTTCAACAACAAAAGGAATGAAATAAAGCGTTCTTTAAACTCTTTATATTTTAGATGTTTTTTATTCTCGGCAATACGACGCCCCCACCTACAGAATTAGAACTTTGTCCAGATAGGATTTTGCAAGTGTATGGCTGCAAGTAGGTCCCAAAGTAATCGTTTTTTATTTTTTATTTTTTAATTTTATTTTTTACTTTGGTTTCCTATAAAAGCGTGTTTATTTTAGATTTTTTTTTTATATTTTTACTTCCTTATGTAAATTTTAAATTTTTTATACAGGTACAAATATTTAAAAAAGGGTATTTCTGAGGTCAAAATAGATTTTTATAAAAAATGTATCCTAAAATGCAACCCCTTCAAGCCACAGCTATTGTAACTTAGCTACAGTTCCGCACTAAATCTCACAAAAATTTCCCCTACTCTTGTAATTTTTTGGCGGTGTATTTACTTTTTTTTCCCAAAAAGTGAAAACCTAATTTTAGGGGGGGAGGGCACTTTTGATAAAATATTCCCATTATTTTTTCTAATAATAATTGTTTTTAATTAAGAACAAACAAGTTGGTCCCCAAAAAAAATTTTTTTGGTCTTTTGCATTATTTTCATACAACTAACGATATTCGAGAATGGGAGGGGAGCAATTGGGTATTATTAAAAATCAAAGAAAAACATAAAGTAGTACAGTGTAACTGATTGTTTTAGTAACATTTATTTATTAACAAAATTAAAACTTTATTTACCTTAAAAAAATATAGATTAAATACAGATGTGTTATTTCTTTAACATAAATAAATAATGCATTTTAAGGAAACTGCGTTGATTTTCTTTAAAAAGTGTTAACTCCTTTATTAAAAAAATGGTGGAATCCAAAAACTTAGATTTTTCTCTGGCCGACTTGATGATGTAACTTAATTAAAAAAAAAATAGAAGACAAAGTTTTGGTCACGAAAAATGTTGATCCCCATAATTGGGTTTTCACCCCTTTTAAGACAAAAATATACACCACCTAAAATAATGCGCATATTTTCGTGAGTTTTTGTGCGAAACTAGCCACCGTTCTAAATAATCAATTTTTTTACGCAACTTACGATATCTGTAGCACCGAGGGGGTGCATTTTAGGACACTTCTTTTTTTAAAAACATAAGTTTTATTTTGGCTTAAAAATACGAAACCTAAATATTTGTATTGGATATTGAAACAACATGTATAAATTAAATTAATTCTACTGTTTGGTATCAAAGATAAATCAGAACCCTTTTTCCCTGAAACGGGTTAAAAAAAATTAGACGCTCTCAAGAAATACCCAAAAAATAAGGTATCCCGGGATGGCCCTGTATATCGGCCATAAGTAACTTATTCCATATCAACCAAAATAAATTTGTTGTAAAAATGGCGTACCTATGTTTATATCAACTCAGAGTGAACACGGAAAAACTTAAACCTTTGTGACTTACATTAGAGCTTTTTATAGGGTGAGCTGCACCAAAACGGCACAAGTAAAGAGTTATAAAATCTTCAAACGTTACGTCTAATTTAGAGGATAAGACTGGATTACAGCATAAAACCTTAGACCGATAATACCGATACCGATAAAGTGGTACCCCAGGGGTCGATTACGACCTGCAGGGGGCCCATGTTAGCTGTCAAAAACACATTTGATGATAAATTTAAAAATTTTCAATATTAGGTAATCTCAGGGCCTACCAAAAACCGAAAAACATGACAAATGGTTCACGAGATAAAAAAAATTGAGGACTTATTAATTTAGGACAACTTTAGGCTTTTAATAAACAAATTCTAAGTTAGTATAACAAATAAAGGTTTTTTGGGATAAAATATACATATTTATGATTTAAAAGAACTAAAAAGTTAATTCTTTTTTTTGAAGATGTTGGAAAACAACATTTTAAACTTAATAAATTATATTTTACTCATTCATATTTTATTTTGGGCAAATACATGTTTGACTATTTAACTAAATAATATACCAAATATAGGTATTTATCCCTAATTAAAAATTTATGATGATCACTAAAGACCACGCGCTTTTGTTCATATATTTATGATTTTAAGCTAATTGACTTTTCCTTAAAAGGATTTCCTTAATGAGAAAGCAAATGACTAAATAAAAAAAATATTTATGATTTTCTAAACATTAAAAAGTAATTACGTATAATTACCTTAATGGATACCGTCACAATTTTCCAGATTATTAAACGATTTTTGAAATTAAAGTTTTTTAGTCCCCTCAGCAACATAAAATACCTGAACTAAATGAGTTGCTAAAAATTAATAGGAAATACGTTTTATTGAAACGTATCAAAGAAATGAGAAGCTTTTAAAAACAACCAGAGGTTGCACCCAAAAATCTTAAGAGGAACCCTATGTTGATAGTCCATATATAGACCATTTTAAAGGCCTTTAAGAAACAAACATTGCAGCACAAACTAGAGGTCCATAAAGTAATTAGCATTCGAATAAAACGATTTAAATTTATTTAACAAAAAATAAATTTACTATCACGTTTTGTAAATACTTTTTTACGACATTCTTCTATTATCTCTCTCCAGCACTATCCGTTTATGCTGTTTTAGTTTGACAGTAACATTGGAGAGGTATTAATACATTTTGTGATTTAATAGGTTTGCGCAAATGGAGTTGAAATTATTTTTTGTGTGGACAAGCTAATCGAAATTATCATGAGACAGCAAGATTGTTTAATGATATTTTTCCAGACAGACCAGGTTCTCCTAGTTACGTGAGAAGTGTTGTGCAAAAATTCACTTCAACTTTTAGCGTAAAAGATGCTCCAAGATCCGGTCGCCCGTCTGTTTAAACCAAGGAGCTCCAAATACAACTTTTGGGTACAACTGCCATTGAACCAAAGCAATCAGTGCCCAAAATAGTTGCCGATTTAGGTGCTATAGGCAAATCAACAATGCATATATTTTACAAAAGCATAAATTTATCCCTTTAAAGTTCATCTTGTACAAGAACTTAGTGAAGATGACCCAGATCGAATCGTATTATACAAATAACTACCACCTCAGAAAAACATCCATAAACGCGATAACTTTACGTGAAATTTGATCAAATGTTACTCTTTTCATGCAGCAGGTTATGTAACGTCGCTTATTTGACTAAAAGCATTGTTTTAAAACGTCAAAGTCGTACTCGTTAACTGTATTAGAACTTACCTAGGAATTCCTTATTTTCTAATTTAAGTTTGAGCTCTTCTATTGTACTATTTCGTATGAGCGGTTGTTCACCATTCGTAAAGTCCTGCAAAAAAAGAAAAAAATTTTTAAAAAATATAAGGGGGGATTTTATTTTATTATAAACCAAAATTAAAGGTTGAGAAATAAGGGTCAATTGACTCTGTGCGTGTACAAGGCTATACCCTGGGATCCAAAGAGAAGCGGTCCCGTCTGGCGAGAAACCCAAAAAATATTTTTTTATAGAAGAGGTATTGAGCCACATTATCAACTTAAAATCAAAAGGTCCAGCGATCGCTGCGTCGCGTCGCTTTTTTATGTGCTCTCAGTACTTACCTTATGGGTAGTGAATTTGCTAAATATGTGTCTAAATTTTAAAAATATTTGTTGTTTTGTGTTATTTGTGCATTTTATTTTGTTTTAATTGTATTTAAGGTTTGTTTTTTTGTTCGTTAATTTTTGTTTGTGTTAAAGATATTTAAGTGGTTTTTAAAAAATTGGGGGCCCAAAAAAAAAATTAAAAAAAAAAAAAAAATTTTCCCCAAAAATTGGGTTTTAAAAAAGGGGGAAAAAAAAAGGGGAAAAATTTTTTTTTAAAAAATTTTTTAAAAAAAATTTTAAATTTTAAATTTTTTTTTAAAAAAATTTTTTTTTTTTTAAAATTTCCCAAAAAATTTTTTTTTAAAAAAAAGGGAAAAATTTTTAAAAAAAAAAAAATTTTTTTTTTTTTTTTTAATTTTTTTTGAAAAAATTTTTTTTTTAAAAATTTTTTTCCCCCCCCTTTTTTAAAATTTTTTTTTTAAAAATTTTTTAAAAAAAAGGAAAAACCCCTTTTAAAAAAAAAAAAAATTTTGAAAATTTTTTTATTTTAAAAAAAAAAAAAAAAAAAAAAAAAAAAAAAAACTTTTTTAAAAAAAAACCCCCTTTTAAAAAATTTTTTTTTTGGATTCCCCCTTTTTTCCCCTTTTTTTTAAAAAAAAAAAAAAAAATTTTTTTTTAAAAAAAAATTTAAAAATTTAAACCCCCCCTTTTTGGGGAAAAAAAATTTTTTTAAAAAAAAAAATTTTTTTTTTTTTTTAAAAAAAAAAAAAAAAAAAAAAAAAATTTTAAAATTTTTAAATTTTTCCCCAAATTTTTAAAACCCAAAATTTTTTGTTTTTTCCCTTTTTTTTTTTTCCCCAAAAAAAATTTTAAAAAATTTTTTTTTTTTAAAAATTTTTTTTTTGGGGAAAAAAACCGGCCTTTTTTTTCCCCTTTTTAAAAATTTTTTTTTTTTTTAAAAAAAATTTTTTTCTTTTTAAAAAAAACCCCCGGGTTTTTTCCCCTTTTTTTTTAAAAA
The DNA here is from genome assembly GCA_019359885.1 of Listronotus oregonensis. Classification (NCBI taxonomy): domain Eukaryota; kingdom Metazoa; phylum Arthropoda; class Insecta; order Coleoptera; family Curculionidae; genus Listronotus; species Listronotus oregonensis. Next base: position 34,008 of record JAHBCN010009643.1, read on the forward strand.
AATTGGGGCCTTTCCCCAACCCCTTTTTTTAAAAAACCCTTTTTTTAAAAAAATTTTTTTTTTTTTAAAAAAAAAAAAAAAAAAATTTTAAAAAAAAAAGGGAAAAAAAAAATTTTTTTTAAAAAATAAAATTAAAAATTTTTTTTTTTTATTATTAAAAAAATTAAAAATTTTTCCGGGAAAATTTTTAAAAAATTTTTTTTTTTTAAAAAAAAAAAACCCCAAAACCCCCGGGAAAAATTTTTTTTTTGGGGGGTTTTTTTTAAAAAAAATTTTTTTTTAAAAAAAATTTTTTTTAAAAAAAAAAAAAAAAAAATTTTTTTTTTTAAATTAAAAAAAAGGGGTTTTTTTTTTTGGAAAAAAAAAAAAAAT